>VZTD01005549.1:597568-645996 GCA_013397725.1 Rhagologus leucostigma
AAATCACCACAAAAAACCCCAAAACCAACATAGCTCTTAAAACAGAGGATAAAAGGTTCAGCTCCAGTAGGAATCTAGGATTAGCAAATGCTTTTGAAGAAAAGCAAAAGTCCTTAGTGAAGTTACTGACACTGCGTATCAGTTAAGAGAACACATAAAAAAACGCTTCAGTCATGAAAACTTCTCGGAAACACTAATGCTGCAGAAATAAAATACAGGTATTTAACAAATAGTGGAATTTAAGAAGTTTGGCTAAGTTGAGTAAATGCTGCTATTAACTAAAATAAAAGTGTTTTATTTCAGTGAGAAGTATAACAGAAAGTTATTATTTATGCATCTGCTTTTCTCTAAGTCCAATAGAGTCGACAAAACAGCAGTGCTTTTTAAGCAAAGAGAGAGAACAAAACAACAAAAAAAACGCATGCAAGCCTAATAATATTCTAATAGGCAAAGTCTAAACTGCTGCATCTAAACCACTTTTAACAGAATAGCTTCAGAGATATTTGATGACAGGGGTTCCATCTCCAGATAATGTAAGCAGGGGATCCATAAATGGGTCTCCACTAACTGATGACTTAATATTAAATGCAAGAAGGTCACGCCTGTCAACACAAGCGTTCAGAAAAACTAATGAAAATATGTTTAATTGCATATGGAGTCTGGATCACTGGAGAACAACTAAATAATTAGAAGCATGTCCAATGTAAAAATGATCATCATAATTTTTCATTGCTGATTAGGATATATATCATGCAAAGCGTCTAAATGTCCAAATAATAGCTCAGGTTTTCATCTTTAATATCTCTTTCATATTACTTAAGGTGAATTTCATTAACACTGGATCTCTGTAGCTCCATTTTCTTCTCTGAATATACCTATCAGTCTGTGTATCTCCATAATCTATTACAAGTTACTATGTTTTGAAAAAATTTAAAAGAGCTATTTAGTTCCTTCAGTTTTGCTCTTCATCCATTCTGTTTTGCCATTCTAAAACTAAAAACACAGGATAGAGTGTTCAAAATACTGAAAATTTCTACAAGAAATTACATGTACACTTTAATTTCTTTCACAAAAGGCAGTCTTCCAGGTACACTACTATGTTCTGTATAATTGCTTTAGTACTCAGAACGTGGGCATCCCATCCACACATTCGAGTAAGAAAATGAGACTATTACGTAAGACATCAATTTTCCAATTTAATAACATAGGATATGACAAAGAGTCTTCAGGTCAGAAGAGTTTAAGCTGGCTGACTTCACTTGTTCAGGGTCAGCAGCTTTGGAATGCCCTATGCCCTGTATTGCTCTGAGAATATGCCTTGATCTCCCAACACCTCGCTGCTGTAACTTCCCATGCTGAGAACGCCTGCACTGCACTATCCAAGTGCTTGTGCATACAGCCAGTGTTAGTAAACCAATTATTCCCAGACATTTCTTAATGCTTGGATGCCATACTGACTGCAAGCTTACTTTGACTTCTCACACCGTGCTCAGCCCAAGCTAATAAACCCTTGAAGCACAAACTTCACAGAGGAGAGACACTTGAAGGGTCTGGGGTTTTTTTATATGAGACAGCTTAGTTCTGGCTGAATTGTGCTGAATCCTGACTGACTCCATGTGGAGCCACTTGGCAATTCTCGTAAGACATCCAATTCCCCATATTCTCCAGGATTTTCATTATCTAGGATACTCTATTATTAAAGATAACAAACCTAGCAAAATAAAGAACTCAGGAAAAGCTTTAGAATATGTCCAATCAGACCAATTAGGTTGCAGTTTGTTATTAAACAAAAGGCATCTCTGCAATGAATGTAAGAGAATTGGTGAGGGAAGATAAAATTATTGACTCTTTAGGTGACATGAACTATGCGTTTGAACAAAGGATCACAGTATGAATAAAAAAAATAAAAACCCTACAAAATTTCTAATACTACCCAGCTTCTGAAGGATCAATTATAAGTTTTAATTAAGCTTTTATAAATGAAGTCTTCATCTTAGCAAACTCTCACTGTTATGTAAGATTATTCTAAGACCTTGGTGGCAAGTCCTGGCTGACAGACAGACAGACAAGGGTTATGGAGAAGAATAAGGGTACCTGCCTTTAACAGCCAGTGTGTAGAACAGCTGCTAGAAAGAAACTTGGCCACAAACTTCAGCAAATGTTGGGTACCAAGAGAGAATAAAAATTAATCTCTGGAGCCAGTTTTGTTGTTGTGCTTTGTCCTTTGTACAAGCAAATTCACTTTCTCGAGAAAACACAAACTGTCTATCCAATTTACTGTGTGGTGCTTTTTCATTTAAAATGAACTTACCGGGTGCCATCTGCTTTCCAGCTAACTTTGTATGGCTTCTGCTCCAAAAATTTAATATTTTGCTTGTCCATGGAAACAGGCTGTGCTCCAGGGAATCCAGTCCTAAAAAAAGAACCATGTTTATTAATGGTTCTGTAATAAATAGTCACACAAGGAAATACATTTTTTACATCAGACTCGAGTCACACCTTGTACCAGACTTGTTGCAAGGTTAACTCTGAGTTAGAACATCTTCTCCAATAAAGCATTTTGCAAGAGAAGTCAAGAGCCTGTCAGATAAGAACAAGGGTATTTGCTTATGACAAAACACTAAATTATGTTGAACTTCAAAGTTTTAACTTTGCAGAAAGAGATACTAAAATTAAAAATTACAGGCACAATAAGCATCAACAAGTTAGGAAGCAGTGTGGGTCACCAACTTTGGAAAGGAAAAGTTCAAAATCATAGACATTAAAACCAACATTTTCATTAGCATTGGACACAAATCCAAGTTGGCTATAAAAATGAGTATTGTACCTCTAAACTGAAGCGTAACAGCAGTGGTATAAACAAACTTACTGCTTGAGAAAGAACTAAATTTTACACAAATAGCTGGACTAGGCTACATCTGGAATTTGAACAGCAACATTTTCTTATCTCAATGGAAAAGCAGTTCTAGAATCTTGTCTCTTAACATCAAAAATTGATCATTCCATTTCATTGTACAGTGCAAGACTGTCATTGCCAAGAGTGTTTAAGGCTTTTTTTAATAAACAATCCACCCAAAAATGGTCACCTTATTTCTCATTTATACAGTGAGTTGTTTCATTCTGCAAAATATAACACTTACTTCTAGACAGTATAAATAAGTAAGTTCTAAATATTTTCTTACCCTTCCCATCCACAGAACTGCTGACATTTTTGCTGTATTCCTCCTAATTTTGGTTGTGTTGTCACCTGCGTCACACATTTAACTGTTATTCCTTCCAAGAAAATTGCACCCTAAATAAAAAAACAAATTAAAAAATTAGTATTAAAGCCTTCATAAAATCAGATCATAATATGTCAATACAAGATTATGTCTGTTTTCACAACCCTCTAGAGCAATACCAGCTTAAATATTCCTTAAAGATTCATCCCCAAATGCCAAGATACATTAGCTGAGCTTTGCCAGGAAACTCACAGGTGAGCCATATTATAAATCCAGGAACTGAAATAAGTTATTTATGAGGAAAAAATATAATTAAAAAAAAAAGAAGGCAACAGTAAGGGAAGGATAGGTAGTACTTAGATACTTACACTACGTAGCTAATACTCTCAAGAAAGTTGATCTAGGACAAACTTCTTAACAAAAGGGAAATATAAACAGCAGGTTTGTAAAAAAATATTTGTGTAAATATATTTTTATAACTTTATTCTCAATCTAAACCAGGTTATTAAAGTGGACTTGCTATCCTGAATGCCCCAGAAAAGCCTATGTAAAGATCAAAAAAAAAAAAAAAAAAAAAAAACAACACACAACCCTGGAAATAAAACTCTAAAATAACTTGTACATTCTAGAAAAAGTTTGATGCCAAGAGGAATAAAACCAAATCCTGCATAACACAACACATGAAAGCCATCAGGTCTACAAAACTGCAAAATTAAAGATTTCTATGGAGATCTCAAATCGACCAGACTTACTTCAACAGAATTTCAAATAAATTTGCAATGCACAGTAAGAAGATCAAACCATGACTATTCACCTGTTGAATCCCGCATGTAAAGATACAAGTATTTCATATCTGTCCTCCAAAACACTTGAAACTAGCTTTAACAAATCCAGCTGCATACTGCTGATGAAAGGAATAGTGCTTTCCTCCTTTGCATTTCCACACACCGTGGCACTCATCTGTTCTATGCTTCAGCAAGTCTAGGAACTAATTTGGCAAAAATAACATCATAAATTGGTAATTTTCTGCCAAAATAGTATTCTAAACTAGCTCACCATAGGATAACTCAGCACTAGTGCCAGAACAAGGGAAGCAGAAGGAACACAAGGAGTGCAGAGAAAGCAGGACCACAGTTTTCAGTACAGCCTGCAGTCAGTTAAGATTGGCTCAGTCACATCACCAAATCATGTTCTGAGAACAGAACATCCTAATGAAATATACGGGTTCATAACCTTAATTACCTCGAGCTCCACAGACTTTCTGTGTGTTATTCACTCCATACTATTTATGTGGGCACCAGCCAGTGCAACAGCATGCAGGTGAGTGGGCAAGAGAGGCAGACAGCTACTTGTGCCTGGCCAGCACATTGTCTGAATTCTGATAAGTGGTGAAGAGCACCAGGAAACAAAGGAAGATGGTTCTGCCTTGCTTCTGTGAATAATGGCAGAGTGCAGTGGCAGTACAACTGCTAAGACTGAAGTAACAGGCAGGGAACGGGAAAGATTTTCCAGAAAAGAAAAAGTAATAAAACACAAAATTTGTGCTTGAAAGTGTTTCTTGCAGATTATCTCCTTCAAGTATAATCACTAGCTAAGGCACAGCACTATGAAAACAAGGTGAGTCACTTGGGCATTCATGCTTGGCTAACTTAGCACTCCAGGTTTCATGAGGACATTCCTTGGATAAGGTCCTAAAACTGAGCCAGACCCATGCAGTTTCTACACTACCGTGCAGCTAACAACGCTTGTGGAAACAGGACACTGGAGAACATGGTGCAGAGACTCCAGAGAACTCAGATCACCAGGAGCATGTCAAGTCCTCAGCACTGATACTAAACCAAGAGTTATAAGCCCTTAAGGATCCAAGGAAACTACATGCACTTAGTATCTACACTCTGCACAACCTTCACACCATCTGTACTAATCAAGCTTGCCCCACTTGCCATGAATTTCTCCACTCATCACTTCAGCTGAAGGAGAAGCAGCAATGTGTATCATCCTGTGTTGGTTCAGATCCTAAACACCATCTGGAGGAGTGGGTGAGTGGGAGCAGCCCCCAGCACATACCTTCCTGACCCTAGTGGCTATCACTAGGCCTGGGTGAGAGCTGTCTTCAGCTACTCAGGCTTGACTGAGTGCCAATATGCTCAGAAACTGCCTCCCAGAAGACAAGAAACATTCCAAAACATGTCAGGAAGAGACATCTTCTAAAATGAAGGAAGTGAGAGACAGGGAGTTACACTGATCAGCTTAGATTTAATACCTAGAAACACAGGACCAAGGCACGGCAACTGCCTCTTGGCGTGTAGAAGCAAAAAAGAAACAACAAAATCATACCAACTGTCACTCAGCAGCAAAGGTGTTCCACTAAACATTTGGTTTTCACAATGAAAAAGGCCTCACAGAACTGGAATTGCATGCATTTGCCTTGGTTTGTCTTTTGTTTGCTTATATTGTCCTCAGAGAGGAACTCAGAAAACATGGGGTAGATGTAACTTCCATAAAACAGAAGAGTAACCTGTTTCAAAAACAGGTTCAGAGGAGTTAGCATTTCACTAACAAAACGGAAGAATTTGCAGGGTCTGGTTTAGGCATAAGATAATTAATTTATTTCCCCTAAACCTCCTATTAGCATTCTTATTTTTGTGACATCTGTGACTTTAGTAACAGGGATATAGACTGGAATGGTAGTTTAAGATTCAGTGTTATCCCTAATTTTAAAAATGGGCTGGAAACAACACTGTGCAATTCGGTATAAACAAAGTTCTACACTTAATAATGGATAAGAAATTATACAAACACACTGGTAGATAATTAGAGAAAAAGACATGGCAGCAGCAAGAGACCAAAAGCTGAATTAGTATTGTTCCGCCTTGTAAAAGGCAATTATGTTGAGATATATAAACAGAAGTATTAGCCTTAAGACATGTGAAATTAATTTCTCCCTATTAAGCCTTACTAGGATGGCCTCAACTAGAGGCTTGCATTCAATTACAGGCACCACAGCATCAGGAAAACATGAGTCAACATGACAGAATACAAAGAATAACAAGAAAGGTCAGTAGTACAAAAAATATGGAATATAAGGAAAAACTGAACAAACAAGCATTTAACATGGAGAAGGAAATAATACTCATACTCAAGTACATAAAATGGTGCTGCCAAATCAAAAAATTGTATTTTTCCCATATCCATCAAGGCGACCACAGGCAGAACAACAAGTACAAGGGTAAACTTTGCAAAAGAGAGTTGGTTAAGCAGAAAAATCCCAAGTCACTAGTATTTAGAACCAATGTACTTTGATGATGAACTAATAAATATTATCCTCACTATGTCAAATCAGTTTAAATCGCTTCACTCTGTCTCACATATGACCACAAGACACCTGCACTCAAAATCATGAAGAAAATCATTAACAGCCACCATCTCTTCCAGACTGTTTAAGATATCACCATTCATTTTAGAAGCACTGCATCTCACACCCCATAATATGCAGCTTACATGGGACCAGAAGACACAACGTTCCCTAATAAACAGTAAAAGTTCCATTTGACCCAAAAAATGCTTGTAGGCTCTGGCTCAGAATTATAACTTTTTGTCCGATTTGCAAAATCAAGTTTCTTTTTCCTGAAGTGAGAATCTAAGTGTCGGTTAATAATGTTGTTTCGATGCTAGAATCAATACTGCATGCACTGACAAAGCCAAAACTCGTTTGGATTTCCTGTTGGACACCTCAGACTGCAATAAGCAGATTTTCTGGTACCTGTCAACTTCCTTCAGGAGATGACAAAGGAAACTG
The DNA here is from genome assembly GCA_013397725.1 of Rhagologus leucostigma. NCBI lineage: Eukaryota > Metazoa > Chordata > Aves > Passeriformes > Rhagologus > Rhagologus leucostigma. Next base: position 604,589 of record VZTD01005549.1, read on the forward strand.
TAATGGCTTTATGTTCTAATGGTTCTTAGACTTTCTGTAGTGCAGGAAAGAAAGGCTGTCAAGATTTTTTGACATCAAGATATGGAAGTTTTAATGAAAAATGTTGCAATAAAGTTTCTCACATCACAGTTTCTGAAATGGACAGCATATTAACTTCGTTTCACCGGCTAGCTAGCAGTTGTTTCTGACTATTCCTTATCCTAGCCTGGGAGCTGTCTCCTCCTCTACTACTAAACTTTTCTTCTGTCTCCACCAAGATTTGGGTCAAAATGAGAAAATTTCAGAACACCACTATCACTATAGCTACCTCTAGTTTTATACTGCCTATCCCTAGGCCTTTAGGAAAGAGATGAATTAGAAAGGTGAAAACATCTGCTGTAGGAAATCAACATAAGGCTGAAAATTTCACCCTCTAGACAGTTAAATAAGAATATCTGAGCAAGAGGTATTTACCTGATACTCACTCCCCCTGTAGATCGCATATTTACAAGGAATCACAAATAGACTGTATCCATCTCAACTGAGTTAAGAAGCAGTCCCATTTGCCAGCCAAGAACCATGGTAAAGAATTCTGCCCGTTCCTCCTCTTCTTGTCAAAGAATGTTCCTTCAGAGCTGCAAAACTGAATTATACGAATATGCATATTAACTAGATGATTCTTTCTTTCACAAATTATCTAACTCATAATTAACTTTTAGTTATTAATATGCTTATTCGTATAATTTAGCTTCCAGCTTTCAACAAAACTACGGTGGCAGAAAGAAAAAGCCTGGGAAGCCAGTATCATTGCTGTTAAATAGACCAGCTGAGTTTTATACTTGATGAAAAGAGGCTGTCATTGTAATTCATCATAACACGTCAGTTGCTAATGCATCAGAAGGCACATCAAAAAAACAACTTTAAGGTTCCAGCCTCCCAAAAAATATTTAGGTATCAATGTTTTACTGCAAGGCTAATGGAGGAAGCGGCCATACACCCTGAATATACATTTACTATGTTTTTACAGTGTGGGAAATTTTTTATTCCAGATGAAGGATAATTTGAAAGCTTTCAAAGTCCATCTTGCTTCTTTAGACTGGATTTTGTATTCCTATCAAGCTAATGTTTTCCATACTTTACCTGTAAACCTTGTTGACCAGCTGCAGTAACAACAAAATGCTTTTTTGCAGCCTATTTCAATACGAGGATTTCCAAGTGTTTGCAAACGCACCTCAGCACACAAGTAAAATAATTCAGTATTATGAAAAGAAAAAAAAATATTTTTGCACTTAGCAATATTCTAGCCTACTTTATTCACAAATAAAAAAGCGAGTCAGGAATTTGAAGAGAACTGAGTCATTGGTCTTCAGATAATACAAATATATTCCTTGTACTTGAGTATTAGTTTCATACTATGGTAACTACAGTAACTTATTTCATCAGAATTATGCAGATGTATGTCAAAAATCACAGTAAGTGATCAGCCATATTTCTTACTCAGCTAAAACAGCTTTGAACAAAATACGATTTCAAAGCCACCTTGGGTTTTTTAAGCTCATATTGCTTTTTGCTAACCCAGTTTTCAATCCTACAAAATTTCCCAAAGTCAGACTATTTACCAAAATGAGCATTGAATTTTAAAAATTCTGAATTTCATCCACATGACTACAAAAAATAAGAGCTATTTCCACCCAACTCTGATAACGTTTCATCTCTAAACACAGACTGAATAATTAAAAAGCACTTTACTATCTGAAAGAATTTTTATATTAGAAAATTTTTAAGTCTTTACAGCTGAGGTGTTGAATGTTGAAGTTCAAGGTTCACATAGGAAATACAAAAAAGTTTACAATGGATCTACGATTTCTTCCAGTTAGAGATAAGGCTTCCAGTCCCCATTTGCAAGAGCAGTGACACTTGTATAGCCTGTATGATGAGGTAAATGATGGGTATGAGGTTAAGAAATTATGTTTAGCAATTAGAATATTAAGTTCCAAGTCAAAATTACCAGTTTTAGGCGTTCTTTTCTCCTCTTGCCAAAGGAAGAGCTTGATGATCCAGGTTCTGATTCTGGGCCTCCAGTTTTACCATCATCATCATCCTCCTCTTCATCTTCATCAAAGCACCATTCTGGAAGCTCTGGTGGTGATGGTGCATCATCTTCATCGCCATAACGACGAAATAATTCCTTCAAATAGTCCCCTTTATAAATACCTGGAGGTCTAGCCTGAGCAAAAGTAGCCACAGCAGCCTCAATACTGTAAAAAAAAAAAAATTGAAAATCACTCTGGATGATTAATTTACATGTCTTAGTCTTACATGTCTTAGTCACGTCATGCTTTACCAAACATAAGAATTATTGGGACTGACAACCAATACAAATTCTGAAGTGGTAATTGCAAAAGCGTTCCTTATATTTGAAAGTCCATGCTTACATCAGTCTGGTAGCAGTTGCTCTTGCACAAGATTCTGTGTAAGCCTATAGGCACTGCAAATGTTCTCAAGTAACTGCAGCTCGGGCTGCTTTGAGTCCTTATTGTAGGTCAATAGTGGTCTGCTGATCACCCAGACAAAACTTTTTTTATTGCTACAGAGAAGCAATGGGTGACATGCAGACCTGAGGACTGCGTGAACACAAAAAAAGACCAAAGAAACATATCAATAAACTTAATGAAGAAAAATGCAAATGTTCAAATTCAAATACGGTTACATTTTTTTCTCCCCTAAGAATTGTCCTTCCTCTTATTAGAGGTTTTGCCATCCTACTGGGAAAAATCATCCTAATATTTTTAAATTACTTATCTTTCCAGAAGTTTCTCATAAAAGCACTATGGTTCAGAAGCCTTTTACTATGCCCCTAACACTTAATCTTGCTCAAATAAATTGGAGGCTGGACCACAAAAAAAATTGGAAACCAAAACTAACAGTCATGCATCTCTAACAGCCAACTGGAAAATTCTCCAAAATATACAAGAGTGAGCACAGCACATGGATTTTATTGTTGCCATTTGCATAGATCCTACGAAAATGTTTAACTAAAAACACTGGACATAATTCTCTCTTCCATTTATCATGGTTGTGAAGAGCAGTGATTTTAAAAACACTTTAAAATCTTGCTATACAGAGGAAAGGATAAACCACAAAAGATCAAGAGATGTCCATGTTAGGCTTCTTGACAAGCAAAAGTCTTAAAACTGGAATACAAGCACATACTACAGCCTGTGACATTTTTTTTTCCAGATACTTAATTAAAAATGCCTTTTTCTCTGTCTGACCTGTACAGTATGGAATGGAGCCTAAGAACTTTAAGAGGTAAATTTTCCAGAATAGACAGAAACATTGTCTAAGAACCAGTAAGGTTGATTCACTTTTCTGATCTTTGTAAGAGGAGAAAACAAGACGTTTTCCAGAGTGAGACTATCACACAGTCTCATTTCAAAAATGACAGTTTTAAAGTCTGAGTTACTTAGAAGGACCCTTCTTTCCCATTCTAATTTTTTTCTAAGGTTCCTAATTTCTTTCTCACAAAACATTTTTTACTTTGCTATCTTCCTTAAACAGTTTCACATCTTCTGTAATGAATGCCACTGAAAGGACAAAACAAACCAAAAGTGATGGGGTCTGAAAAACGCTCAAATTTTTCTCTGATGATATTAGAGGAACTCTCATAATCTTCTGGAATAGATGGCAAAGAAAGCCAAAAGAGGTGGCACAGATTTCAAGCACAGAAACCTAGCTGAAAGAAAACAATTTTACAGGTTCTAGAAACACAGCAGTCTTTGGGAAAAATGAGTTCTTGAAAAGAGAATCAAGTAAGGTTTCTGACCACTAACTGGAGAGCTTTCAGGCCTTTCTCTAAACTAACTATAAAATACACCCCAGTGCACACAATACATCACCAACACTCCTACATTATATGCTAAAGAATGAATATGGATGGATTTTTCCATCAGGAAGATCTTATTTCCTCATTAACAAGAAACAGTGCCTTGTTTAAAGAATGATACAGCAAATTAGATTTATCTTGATACAATGCTCAGCATTAACTAGCATCTCGCCAAAATTGTTTCTTTTGCTGCGGACATTTTTCCCTACCAGGGGATATCTGGATGCTCTATTAAAATAATCTGACAGAGATGAACAAACTCGATACAATTAACTACCCAAAGCAAAAAAAAAAAAGACATGGCTGTTGAGTTTTAAGGCTTTTCCCACCACGGTTTGAAAACAGAGGCTGCATAAAAACAGGAGATCCAAAGAGATTCAAGTGTCTTTCCTCTTCAGAACAAAGGATCAATTCTAAGTCTAATTATTGCATGCTACTTTTAAATCATTTGATTAAAAGTGTACAAATTTTCTAATTGATAAGAACAACTAGAATCGTACTATAAAGACATTTGTGTTTGTCTCTACTTCCTATACACAGCTAGAATCCTGCAAAGATTCAGCCACCCATTACCATTGGTGTTCTGTCTCCATTACTGCAGTGTCTTTATTCCAAGTTAACTAACAGACAGAAATGACCTCGTGCTTTGCAAACAGCTTGTACATGTATGCTAAGCACAATAACTGTATGTCCAGTCACAAGAAAATCCTGCAACAGGAGTAGAATTTTCTTCACTTAAAGGACCACATACAAGAAGTATCATCAGAATGCTTAACGGGCTTGTCAAGAAACACAACTTTCACAGGACTCTGTCAAGAAGGAAATAGTGTTTTGTAAATACTACCAAACGAAAGTTATCCAAAAGTTATGTTCACCAGGATGGTACCGGCATTTTTTGGGTTTGGGGTTTCTTTTTACATTAATGTTATCTGAAAAAGATAATTACTCTATATGAAGGTACCAACATTTTTAAAATACAGAAAAAATGGGTGAGTCTGTGTAGAAGCATGATGTAGACTTTAGTCAAAAAGCAAGCCGGAAACAAGGACTTTGTCTGCCCCCAATCCTTCAGAAGTAAGTACGTTACTCTGCTGTTGCTCTAGCTAATCTCTTCAGATCTCAAAAAAAGCCCAAAAACCTACACGCACACCTACACGAAAAAGATGAAAAAGTATGGGAAATAATCTTTCAGGAATCTCTGAACTCTACATTCTTACTTAAAATGTGGGACATTGTCACTGTTGTACCAGGAACAATGAGAAACGACACAACCAAGATCAGGAGAAAATGGCGTATTTAATTAATTATAAATCGATTTTTATATCTTGGGTCGCCTGCATGGTATAAGGGCATTGGTTCTTTGACCCACCACCTCTCAGAATGATTGGCGGAGGCCATTTGAAAATATTTTCTTCAGAACACAAAAACAACTCTGCCGAATAAAAACAGGTGTAAGATAGAGAGTTAGTTTACAAAAACCCGTAGCAGTGTTTTTCATAGCTTTTGTGAGAAACACAGAGATCTCACAGAATGCTGCAGAAAACTGGAAAATTTCTCTGCTGAAGCTTTTCAGTGTCCACAGGACATGTCAGGGAAAGAGACACAACATAATATATACACTGCTGAAGGCCCCACACAGCAGGTACAGCTGACTTTTGACCTACCAGACCTGGAATCCTTGATTGGAACAGGCTAAGCTACCAAGCGATGATATGCAAAGTGTTAACATGGGCTGTTTGCTCAAGATTATTATGCAGCTATAAAACAACTAATAGTGAATACATTAGCATAGCTGTCAGGACAGTGAGTGAAACATATGAAGAACCCTTTGGCCACATTCCACAAATCCCCAGGAACTAACATTCAAAGTTACCTCCAGTCCAACTTCTCGACCAAAAAGGCACAGATCAAAAATCCAGTTCTATTGAAACCATGCGTACAGTGTACACCTAGAAAAGACAAGAAAAGGGCATAATCACTTGCAAGTGGTTTTAACAAACATATTTAGTACCGAAAGTGTGAGTTTGGATCCTTCCACCTTCATCTGTAACATTAAAGGGTTATCTCCCTTCCCATCACAGCAGCACAGACCACGTAAGGCACATAAGCCTAAAAGGCAATTTATTACATTCTTTCTGCAAATTAACAGCAGCAAGGGTACAGGATACTTCAGTTCATCCCAACCAAGAGCACTAACTTAATGTGATTGAAATATGGCTAATACAGATAAGATTCATAAATCTGCTCAAATGCTTGTCAGAAGGCAATATAATCAAATTCATTAATTGTGCTTTTAGTGGATTCAACAAGCATGACATTCATTCCATACCATCAGGCAAAAAATCATATTCAGATTACCTTACCTCAAAATTGAAAGGGGTGCCAATAGACTACAATTCTACCTAAAATTCTCTATTACCATGGTAAGACCAGACTTACCAATTTTGAAAACAAAAGAATCTACAAAAAGAAAACTATACAACAGTATAATCACCTTGAATTACTTATCTTTTCAATCTGAGAAAATTAAGTCTTCAGCCTCTATTTTACTGAACTCATCCCCCAGTGAAAGGAGGGATACACTGCAGATGCATTGCATTTTTTTTCTCTCAAGGCAACAGCACCATCTAGTGATATGCAGACCAGCCTCAAAATTTGTGCTGTTAAAAATGTCATGAAGGATTCAGGCAAGATGTTGCATCTTCCTCCTACTTAATTTTAAATTACAAATATCATTACAGTTTCCACTAACAGCAAGAGCAATTATTTTTAACATTTTTCAGTTGTTACCATAGAATCATAGAATTATTTAGGCTGGAATAGACTCTTAAGTACATTGAATACAACCATTAACCCAGCACTGCCAAGTCCACCACCAAGCATTGTCCCTAGGTTCCACATCTACACAGCTTTTAAATACCTTCAGGGATGGGGACCCAACCACTTCCCTGCATGGTCTGTTCCTGTGCTTGACAACTTCACCTTTTGGTGAAGAAATTTTTCCTAATGTCCTAAACCTCCCTGGTGTAACTTAAAGCCATTTCCTCTCATCCTGTCGCTGGCTGCCTGGGGAAAGAGACCGACCCCCACCTGGCTACAGTCTCCTTTCAGGCAGTTGTACAAAGTGATAAGGTCCCTCCTGAATCTCCTTTTCACCAGGCTAAATAATCCCAGCTCCCTCAGCGTCTCCTAATAACACTTGTGCTCCAGACCCTTCACCAGCTCTGCTGACCTTTTCTGTATACACTCCAGCATGTCAATGCCTGAGCACCAGTGCCAAGTACTGGAGGACAGTTACTTCCTAATCCTTCTGGACATTGGCCTTCTTGGCCACCTGGGCACACTGACAGCTCATGGTCAGTAGACCAGCGCACCCAGGTCCTTTTCTGCCAGGCAGCTTTCCAGCTGCTCTTCCCCAAGCCTGTAGCATTGGCTGGGGTTGTTGTGACTCAAAGTGCAAGACCTGGCACCCAACATCATGAAGCAAGCCACTTAAGCTCTAATTTATTTCCTCATTTCTCTACCACAGCTAGTGAAGTAAGTTTAGCAACAATTCACTTGATGCGTATTCAAACAAAATTTGAATATCTATCTTTTTTCTTTATACTCCTCTACACTGGAAGTATAAATTTTTTCAACTGGAGAACCAAAAAGTACCTACAAAAAGTAGACCGATGGAAAAAGACCCACAACTTTAAGTCGGTAAAAAGAAGTATGTATTAACTGTAACAGGATCAAGTTTTGTGCGTGCTCCACCAAGCTTCCCTTCTTGATAAAGCAAGGTAAACATTACTATGAATTTTTTGGATTCATCATTTCTAACTATTTAAAAATACTAAAAACTGTGTAACTTGCATCAAATTAAATGAATTTTAGCTTGCTTATACAATTTATTCCTATCATTTCTCCTTTGTTTCCTGCTGAAGCAAAATTTTTGCATGTCCCTTCCTTAAGGTTGGCAGGCATATTTTTGTCCTTCACGCTGCAAAAATAAAGTTTCCTTCCTATATTGTTCTAGATTAATTGAAAATTTCGATCACTTAGCATTCACATTTCAGTCTCTTTTCATATCTAATCTTGACACTGAGAAGGAACTTGCACATAACTGCTATCACTAAGTCCTGCAGCTGTTACTGCTGCCAAGAAGGTTAAGTCAATAATTTTATACACATGACAAAGATAAGAAGCATCACAGCGTGAGATCAATGGCTTGGAAGAGAAAGATCACACAGGGTGCAGTACTATCACTGCTGTAGACTGCTTTCACTTCCAATAAAAACACCCTCCACACCAGTCCCTCTAATACTCTGTCAGAGGTAACAAGTGCCCAAAATGACAAATTTCAGTAATTCACAGAGGGGAAACGGAAAATTCAAACATTTCTCTCTTACTATGAAAGCCTAAACAATATGTTCTTCAAAATTTTAGTCAACATACTATTTTCTCCTTGGCTCTAAGTGACCTTTTTCCCCTACAGAGGTGAAACATCTAAGTAATGGAAAAACATTCCAAAATTCATCAAAGCCAAAACGTGACTCAACACTAAAAATGGCATTTTATAAGTTCAAGTATCAGCTAAATGGGTCTGCTACTTATAGGATATCACCATGCTATCCATGCACTATATAAATTGCTGACTATAACCACTTTTTCAAGTTCTAAAATACTATTGGAGGACCGAGTGGAAGAACTGCAAAAGGAGAGTGAAAACAAGGAATTGCTAAATGAAAAGCGAGTGGGATCAGTCACCAACAATACCTTGCTTCTGGTGTAATTTCTGAAATACTGTTGGTGACTGGTCCCACTCACTCCCATTTAGCAGTTCCTCATTTTTTAAACCACGTAGCTGTGCTACCATTCAGAGAAGAACACATAGGTCTCTGTGCTGGTTTCAACTGAAGCAGGGTTAATTTTCTTCACAGTTGCTGGTACAGGGCTGTGTTTTGGATTTGTGCTGAACATAGGGTTGATATAGAGATTTTTTTGTTATTGCTGAGCAGGGTTTACACAGAGCCAAGGCCTTTTCTGCTTTTCATGCTGCCGCGCTGGTGAGGAATTTAGGGGTGCCTGGGATGTTGGGAGGAGACACAGCTGGGACATGTGACCCAAACTGACCAAAGGGACTCTCCAGACCATAGAACATCATGCTCAGTGCATGAAGAGGGAGGAAGAAGGAGGAAGGGGGGGACATTCAAAGTGATGGCATTTGTCTTCCCAAGTCACTCTTACTCATGACGGGGCCCTGGTCTCCTAGGGATGGCTGAACACCCGCCTGCCCATGGGAAGCAGGGAATTCATTCCTTGTTTTACTTTGCTCGTGTGCCTGGCTTTTGCTTTCCCTATGGAACTGTCTTTATCTCAACTCATGAGTTCTCCACTTTTACCCTTCCACTTCTCTCCCCAGTCCCACTGGTGGGGGGTGAGGGAGCAGCTGTGTGGGGCTTGGCTGCTGGCTAAAGTTAAACCACAACAGTCTCAAATTAAACTGCATTCTGTGTGCAATAAAGAAGTAAGAAAGTACCTAACAGAAAACTAGGTGAAAAAATGTGTGACCAAATTAAACCTCTCAAGCACTCAACAAAAAAAAATTCTCAGTGGTATCATATCCTCCAACAGAACAAGAAGCAATGGCTACTAACTGAAATACAATAAATTCTATTTCAACATGAGAAAAAAACACCTGTATATTTTAAGAGTTAGCAAACACTGGAAGAGGCTGCCAGAAAAACTTGTGGAGTCTTCAAGCTTAGAAGTTGGTCAAAAGCCAAATGGGCATAGTCCTGAGGAAGCTGCTTTAGCTGGCCCTGTTCTACAGAAGGGCAACTGAGTAGCTGATTTCCACAGGTCCCTTCCAACAACTTCAGCTATCCTACCATGCATCTGGATGAATCCTGAACTGCATGAGCATACCAGCTTAGTTTACCAAGCTCTTAGCACTTACACCTGCACAAACAACTGTTCCATGTACTCCTAAGTCGCAGAGACACTCAGATTCAAGAAGGCTGCAAAATTATCATCCAAGAGGATTGAGGACAACACCCATTCTGACTCTGGAAACTCACCTGCAACGTAATTTCTTGTCTCTGATAGTTTGCAGATAGAGATGAACATTAATATGATTAACAAAAATCAGAATAAAATAGTTTTAACTAAAACTAGAAGGGACACAAATTAAACTCAGAACTCCTTTCTCTCTAGATTAAAAAAAAGTATGCTTAGAACATTCAAATATTCACTGCAAGACAGTATACCACAGAAGAAAAACTTAGCCTAGTATCTACTACCAGTTTTTGAGACTTGCTAAAGAATCTCTCTCTGATAATTCAGTTACCAAATATGACTTCAAGTAAACCAGACCACCAAATGTCAACACAATACATAACTTGCATTTGTATCAGTAGAAGTTACAAAACCACAGTGCAAGTATCATGTATTTGTAGACAGCTCTTGGGCCTGTATAATTTTCTGCATTAAGTCAACAGCTGTTATCAAATTGATGGATGCAGAAACATACTACTTTCTGTAAAAAAAAGAAATATTAATTTCACAATAAAAGCAATCAAATTTATATATGCATAAACACTGTACTGAGGAAATTCCTTTGCTCAGACTTCTAAGCATAAGAGACCGCAGTTACGAGCAACTGTGAAATAAACTAAGAGTAAAAACTAATGATGGGTACAAGATGGATATTAGATGTACCTATAAGCTCTGAAGGATTCTTATCACTGAAGTGTTCACATACACGGATAAACGTTTCTGTATTCTCAGGTGTAGGACACTCACCATGCCTGAAAAGCACAAGAAAACATGGATTAGGAGACACCTGGGGGGAAGCGAAGAAGAGAAAAAAAATTAATTTCATCAGTGTGATCTTTCAAATTAAAAGCCAAATAAATAATTTAAAAGTGCACACAACTTACCCTTTACACTGGAGCTTTATATATTTAATTCCCTCTTTCTCTATATCGTTTCTATCATAGAATCTAGTGGTGTTGGTCAAGTCTACCAGCAAACCCATTTTAACCTGAAAAAAAAAAAAATCACCCTTATCTATGTGGTTCAATTACCAGTGCATTAATACTAAATGGCTAAAAACATAATAATTAAAAGCAACCACAGGCTACATTTGTAAGTTTAAAAATTATTAAATATTGCATTTGTTTGTAAAATCTGTATCTTACCACAATTACAGACAGCTGTATTTCTTTGTTAAAGCTGGTGTCTAAATTAGCACTAGTCATCAATTCAAAAACTTCAGTTTGCTCCAACCAATGATTCTAAATAAGAAAGATCTGCTAACAGCAGGAAAGTCTGGTAAAGAATTACTTTAACATGCTAGAAAGACAAACAAGATGGAATCAAGTGCTCTTATGAAAAGTAGAGCAATACTAAACACTGGCACAGTGAAAGTACCTCAAGAAAAATTAACCACTGAGACTTAAATATAAGTACACTCTCAGAAAAAATAACTCATTTTAATTTACCTATCTATTAGAGTGCAAACTATTGCAAAACAATGAACACATTTTCAAGCTTAAAATTAATAAAATTAATTAAATTCTTAAGAACATCTTATTTAAAGCTAAAATGTAAAACAACTTCAGATATTCAAAGATGCTGTCAGCAGTTAATGTGACAGTGTCAACCACTCAGACATTAGGGCATACCTGAATCCAGGATGCCTTGTCCAGTCTACCCTAATGTGCCCCCTTGTGCATCAACTTACTTTTTCAGTGTTTGTTTTTATAGCTGTAAAATAGGTCTTTTAAAGAGCCTTACGGAAATTACTACATTTTTAAAAAGAAGGCTGGAAAGCAGAAATTCCACTGGGTGGCACAAAACACACACAGTATCAAAGTATATCCTCCTGATCCTTGTTCCAAACAAAAATTCCAACAACAAACCTACCAGTATTACTGTGCAAAAACAGCTCACTAACACACCTGTGCAAAGAAAGCATTTCTGGTCTCCTGTCTTGTTAGTGCAAGCAATTGCTTTCAGACAAAAAGCTCAAGGTCATGCTTTCAGGCAGCACCAACAGACCTGCAATAATTTAGCAGTGCTGTTGGAAGAATTACAAAGTAAAACACTGTTTCCTCACAATTCAGAAAAGGCAAAATCCAATTATAACTAGAATACAGTTCAGAAACAGCTGCTTCACGTGAATATGTTGTTTACTAGACCCCTAAAGGAAAATTTCCAATTATCTACAGAGCTAGTTCTCCACGGTATTCAAAGTTCTGATGATACATGTTTGTAATACTTATATACTTTCATATTACTTTTATTTATCAAGTATTAAAAAGCATCATGATGTTACATCAACAGCATTAAGACTTCTAAAGTAATATCCAGATTAGTTCTGAATTTCTCGTTGTAAACTCTGCATATTGTATTCAGAATACTTTATTTACTCTTATTACTGTGTTTTGCAGAAATACAAACTACCTCAGAAGGAGGTCCACCTGAAAACAATGTTACACCACCTGAAATTTCAAATACAAAGTATCAACCGAGCTGCTAAACGTGGAGACTGACAGCATCCTAGACAGTGATTAATTCTGTAGGAATTATACAAAGACAATTAATTCAATGATTACTTTCCTCCTTCTCCATTCCTTACAGCATTTTGCAAGTATCTCCAAGACTACTTAATTCAGGACTGTAGGACTTCTCATTTGCTATTCTTTTGCCATTATTACAGATCTTTTCAATCATATACAACTGAAGCTCATGTGAAGCGACACTGTTCCTCACACATTTCATGGAGCAGTAAGGCAAACAGGCATCCAGTGTAATTTATCCAAAGCTGTAAAAGCATTTATGGTGTATAGAGCATATAAGGCATGAAAGCAGTTTCCCTGCTTTACAGAAAGCCTAATCATTTGCATTCTCAGTCCATGGGATTGACTGCACATAACACACTACAACTTAGAGAGTGCAAAGCACAAGAAAATTATAAAGAAATTTTTTAAGAACAGGGGGATTATATAACATATCAAAGCATACAACCAGGATTTTCAAAACTTCCATGCAAAAAAAACACCGGTACCAGTGGAACGAAATAAAAGCCTTCCCCTCACTTCCTCACATTCAGTATCTCCAGCTATTATGCATGTGCTCTTCTGTTGCTGTGCAATTAAATGGGCTTTGCTAGGTTCCCCTGGTTCCCCCAGAAGTTTCTCCTTAGACACCGGAGACTGAAAACACCCTCCCCAGCAAGGAGAGAACATACTACAATACGCTGAATTCCCTCCAGTCTCAGGAATTTTTTATTTTTATTTATTATTTGAGGAAAATAGTTTAGATCAGTGATTGAATGTATCTGTGAAAACAATAATGTGGCTGAAAATTGGTAAGTAGTTTTCCTAATACGAATTCTGTAACTTGAGCATACTAATTACCCAAACATTGAGTTAATTAATGTCCTAGCTCTTTGTGACAGAAATAAATCTACCTGTATAGAGCATTAACTGTACTAACGTACCTACTCAAGAAATAAATGTAAAAAAAAAAAAAAATTATTCATGCTGTCACCAGTTGCTCAAGATACTATGCCAATATTGGCAACCAGAAGAAAAATGGGGCTGCCATGGCTAATCAAATTAGTTTCTAACATTCAGATTTTCAGCAACAAGCTCCATGAGAAAAGGAATCACACAGGAAGCTTGGAAGAGACAGTTCCACCAAGATAGATGTTGTGTTAAATGCTGAACCGGTACCTTCAAAAATCTGTGGTAACAGCAATATCTCTCTATCACAGAAATTCAGATGTAAAAGTTTCTGCTGAGTCTTTTATTTGGGAGCTAAATTATATGGACTTAAGTAATAACTAGTTTTCAAAAGTAATTCATTCTACAAAATATTAGCAGTAAAAAACACACTGCAATAAAATTACAAGAACCATCCACAGTGAGCTACTTTCGCCTTGGGTGGGAAAATTCACTCTTCGAGGGCTCCTCAATTTCACATTTATTTCATTGCTGGCTTGTTGGTAAACTGCTGATCTACAAACAGAGCACTCAAGTAACCACTACATAATTTGGCAAATAAAAAAAATTTATATATTTTCAAATAGCAAACACTCATCAACAATGCCAGGATCCAATACAATGTAATAGATTTGACAAGAACAGAGACTTTGAGAGAAATTCTATGTTCTGCTTGTTAATCAAAATTACCAAAATGTAAGTGGGGATCCTCATGCTACTAAGTTTACTATCAAATTCTAATAATCTGTAATCTGATAATCTAATAATCTGATGTCACTCAAGACACCATGAATTTGTATCATTACCACAGAACTGATAGATGTGACTACTGGAAAGGTTACAAAGTCTCACCACAATTTTTTTTTCTGGTGGCCAAGCACTAGGCAGCAAGCATTTAGAAACTCTGAGTAAGGCTGTGAAGTTCTCTGTAACTGCAAAATATACACAGAATTTTAAATTACATTAAACCACGAATAAGATTGGTTTGGTAAAATTTCTAGGTATGCCTACCAAATCCAGTCAGAGTCAAAAATAACAATACATAAAACAGGAACTCAAGTAGAATTTAGATGCACATGTCAGAGACTGAAATATTATAGTTTATGGCTTAAACACTTTTATGAAGGATTTTTGTCCACTAAAACTGTATAATGAAGTGACACCAACAAAAGCTGCACCACCAAAGCCCACCCTGAATGGGCCCCCTGACTGAGGCCCTGGACTGTAAGTTGATCTGAGATAAGATAAAAGTGACACTATTCTCAGGTTTGGGCTGGGGGAAAAGAATACTTCCACAAAATTAGGCCCAGCAGCTTTGGGGTGGAGCCATAGCCCCAGGCTTATCTGCTGCCAGGTCTGCACAGACTCTCCCCCAACTCGGGGGAGGAGGAGAGGTTTTGGGTGTGTAGCCTCTGAGCAGAGGCAGTGAACGCCCTGCATAGACTAGCTCAGCTGTGGGGCCCCTCACCCCAGCAAAGCCACATCTACAGGACATGCACGTGAGGGACAGCAGAGCGGGTGTCATGGTCCATCAAAGGCCCCCCGAATGGTTCCCCAGACCCTGCACCAGAGCACTGCACGTGATGCAAAATGATGCAACTGACCCAGAGCCTTGCAAGGGTCAGGGTCAAACTTGTCCCTGCTCAGGGGAGGCACCTGGGTGTTCCCACCTGGCCCAAACGTTTATTAATCCATTGGATTCTATATTTTGTGGCGAGGGACCCTCACCACCAAGACCAGATGGACGGGAGCAGCAAGAACTCATTGGGACCCACAGAGGGGTGATATGTCACTCTTCCTGTGCCCCTCCCACCACTTTTTTCTATTTCTTTTTATTTCTTTCTTTTTCTTTCTCTTTGCTTCTTTTACTGTTAAATAAACTATATCCATTTTTTGTTATCAACATTTAACCTCGTCTGGTTTGAATTTTGTTTTGGGGAACATTTCGAGCCTCAGTATTCTTTCCGTTTTATTCACAGAGAGTTCTCTTTGGTCCTCTGTGACTAGAGTGGATCATAAAAGCACAGATGCAAGAACTCTAACAAGAAAAATCCTACCAGTTCAAGCACCTGAGAACAGGCATATATGCTTCACTGATAGTCCTTTCTTATTGCATTACTGCACAGGTATTTCTACCACTGCTACACTGAGTAGTTCGCGGTCTACTTCATACCTAAGCCTAAGTAAGATGAATAAAATGAGGATTCCCATCTTTTAGTCACCTAATTCTTCTGATGTTTCAGGTCTGATACTGTTAAACAAATTCAGAATTAATTTAACCTAGATCAACAGCAAAAAATAATGGAAAAAAACACAGAAAACTTGCATGATTCATCTCATAGACACAATCAAAACAAATGGCGCTAAACTTCTATATAAAGTTTAATAACCAATTAAACTAATTAGGTGGTAGGTCTTTCCTTGCCTGGCAGGCTCAAAATCCCATTTCCCACGTCTCCAGATGCACTGGACTGGGCACAACACTTCAGAGACCTACACGAAAGGCTGGAAAGGTCCTGTTCCCCACCTTTACTGTCACAGCTGTGCTACAGTGCAGAACAACAAGCAGACTGAAGCACACTGATAGAGATGGGTAAAACAGAGAATGAAGAAGTGAGCCAGAGCCAGAAGTCTGCAGTGGTGGATGCCATGAGGTTCAGTAAGACAAAGTGCCAGGTCCTGCGCTTGGGTCACAGCAGCCCCGGGCAGTGCTACAAGCTGGGGGAGGAGTGGCTTGAGAGCTGCTCGGCAGAAAGCCACATGGGCTCAGTATCAGCCAACACTGTGCTGCCCAGGTGGCCAAGAAGGCCAATGGCACCTGGCCCGTATCTGCAATAGTGTGGCCAGCAGGACCAGGGCAGTGATCATCTCCCCGTACTCAGCAATGGTGAGGCCACACCTCGAGTGCTGTGTTTAGTTCTGGGCCCCTCACATCAAATAGGACACTGAGGTGCTGGAGGGAGAGAAGGGCAACAAGGCTCATGAAGGGTCTCTTATGAGGAACAGCTGAGGGAGCTGGGTTTGTTTAGTCTCAAGAACTGTAACCTGTAAGAAAACACTTTTGGAAATCTATTAATTGCAGAGAATACCTGGAAATGTAAACAAACAAAATTTTCTGTACAGGTGTCCCAAACAAAGCCATCGTCTACTTTTTCCTTAAATCTGAAAAGCAACACTTGAGTAAATACTAATAATGAAAGCAATGTTTCAATTATTAGAAAATTTAACTTTACCTTCAGACTCTTTAAGTAGTTGGATAACATACTTGGGTGAAAACGATTTTCTTCAGCAACCTGTTCATCATATCTTGGTCCTAACATTGTCTTCAAAGGTAAAAACTTCCCTATGAAAGATAAGCAAATTTTGCAGTATTTTATGCATATGTACAGTTACAACTTAGCGATTTCAAAGCAACATGCTGAGCAGACTTAGACGTTCACCTTCAATAACAAATAATTGCTGAAATAGTACTATCAACAGTAAACTGGAATATTTTTTAGTTAAGAGTTCTCAGAATTCACAAGTAAGTTTATAAGTTTAAAGGAAATACAGGTCAGTTCATCTAAAACAGAGTAATTCAACATTTTTAGCTAACTTTTAGTGTGATTTAAGCTGGAGAGCTACAGCACAACAGAATATAGAAAATTTAAACTCAGTACAGTTAAACACATGAAAACAGCATTTTAAAGTGACAGTTTGTCATCCAATCATGTAAACATCAGCTTTGATTACCTGCAAATATAATATTTAGTAAACATCCCTGCAAAAAAAATGTTATCAACACTCTATGTAGCCTTCCACGAAAAAGACATTAGAAACCACAGAAGACAGACAGATGTGGAAACTATGAAGTTTTATGCAACTGGTTAGCTCAGATTAGATGTTAGTAAGCATCGTCAGAAACATCTTCACTGTTCACCTGTCTGAGACCATTCCAAAATTTACATCTAAAAGGAGAGTTATTCTGTCATACAATCCACACTCACATTAAACAGTAATAAATTACAGTCACTTTAACTTGTTTGACTGTTAGAAAAACTTCGCTTTATTGCCCTTTGCCTTTTCATCCCAACAGTTACACACCCTCCATCCACCCTGGTAAAGGCTGTTGGGTTGGATACCTCCTCTCCATTTCCTCATTTCTTCAGCTATCTAATTTTCTTGCTTCTTTGTGTTCCTTGTCACCTTCAACACTATCATGTCAGCCTCTCTCTCTATGAGCCTTTCCACTTTAACTTGTAATATTCCTCTCTACAGACTGATGATGCAAATCCTAAATTTACATGATCTAAACACAAAAATCTATAATCACCCTAATTTTTGCAAAACAACATCATGCTTTAAAGTTTTTTGACTTTGCCACTAGTCACATCCATATTAACACATCTACTCAGTCACTACAGAACATGAAGAATGTAACTAAACCTTTTAGCCAAGGCACTCAAGAAAAGGAGCTGCACTGACAAAAGAATCAATGGCTAGATAAGAAAACTACCCTCCTTTACAGAATTCTGGGAAAAGAGAAGAGTTGGAAAAGTGCCTGGAGGTTACAATTGTTTCCTGCACCATCTGATTAGAGACTGTACAGTCCAACTGAAGACTCTCCTGTCCTCCATCTTCTGGAACAGAGAATGAACATGTTCATTCTCTTCCTAGTAGCAAACTTTGATTTGGCATCTGATTTGCACTCTGATTTCTTTTTGAGCAACCAAAATACATTCCTGTTCACTGACAGGAAAAGACAGACAAAGTAGTCTAGTCAGCATTCCCTGCAGCATTTGAATACCTACAGACAGCTGTTGAAGTGATGAATATTTCATACAGAGCCCATTTACGATCACTTCCAAAGCTCAAACACAGATCTTTGGAAGTATTTAGGTGCTCGGCTTTTATAAATTCCAGTTTCTTCTCCTCTACCTGGAAAATCTGCTATCTGTTTTTTGTACAGAAGCTTGAAAACCCTCCTTCCCCGTGTGCATACAAGCCTCTCATTAAGCATCTTAAGCTGCTGAAAATCTAAGCTTTAATTCTGAGAAAGAGTTCTTGAGTTTTTGAGTAATATGGACAAGTCTAAATGAGGCAGTAGCTACTGTCTCTTCTACAGTTTTGCCGTACATCTTATGCTAAAGAAGTGATGTATTAACAGCTGACTGCAACTCAACTTAAGCCTCCCCACATAAGATTAAAAAATCATATGTTGAATTAGGTGATCTGACAATAACAAACACTTAACATGGATATCAAAGCATCCCAAGTCATTTGAGTATCTAAACTAAAGTATGACATTAATTCTAATGCCTCAATAGAATTACCAAATTAACTTCAAAATGTCACTGGAACTCTTGACAACTGATCTACTTCCACAATTAAATTCGAATTTGTCAAATAGTTTTGGAAAGTGGCTGTTAAAAACCATTTTCCAAATTAGTTACCTGTCTAACAGTTGGTATTTCTTTAGGCTGAAAAATAGGTAAAAAATCTAAAAATAAGAGCCCACAGACATCAAGTGGAAAAATTTGAGAGAAATCAAAGCGAACAATGTAAAACATCATATTTTCTACATGTATGTGCTCTAACTTTGTCACATTTTTTATCTTCAAATTTAAATTCTACAGCATAGCACTCTGATGGTAAAAATACTCTTAATGTAGCCTAATTTTCTGTGACATGAAGCTATCAACTCAAAACATGACGTACATAATTATGTATGACCACGGTATGTTTAGACTGAGCATTGATTAGGAAGGCTAGACTGGGTAAAGTGACCGAGGTTAAGTAAATTTGAATAAAATTAAACAGTAAAATCCACAATTAAAAAACCCTAACATCTCTAAAAAGTAACAGTTTTCTGATTCAAGAGAACTATGCTGGATCAAAGCATCCATCTGACCTAGTATGCCATCACCAACACAGGCCAATAACAGACAACTAGGAAAGAGAGCAAAACAATGACAATCAATCATCAGAGTATTCTCCCCAACTACAACAAGCTGTAGCTCAGAAACTTCCTGAACCAGAAGCATTACTCCTATTTAAGGTGCTTTCTCATACGCAATATGGATGTTTCCCGTAACATCCCACAGTTCTGCTTGCTACATATATGTCTAGAACAGGATTAACTAATATGCATCAATAGAAGGAGGCTGGAAAACAGTGCTGAGACACTTCTCCTGTCTTTTCTTCAGTATCTTGCCAGCACTTTCCACGGCAAAAATCAAAAGAGAATGGGTTTTCAGTGGTCATGAAAAGCAGGTACCTGCAGAGATGGTGATGCCAAGGCAGTAAGGCTGAAGTAACCTGATCACTTCAGATCAATCTAAGCATTCGGAGAAAGCTCTTTCCATCAAAATGACTGAAATTCTACTACAATGCAATAAATGCAGAACTGTGTGATTCCGAGGAACTACTGTACCATCAAACCAGAACGTGGCAGAAAACTACCAATATTTAAAGAAGTGAACTGGGAGATAATGGGAGATGTGGATCCTTGTCCAGGATAGAGTCCTGTTAACCCAAATGAACCCAATCTCACCAACAGAAGAGTTTCAGGCCTCATTAGTACTTGTATTGAGGTCATCCTGAAATTCTAGATGCCACAACCATAAGACAAAACCATCATGATCAAACACTCGATGACTATCAGTCCACAGAAGCCATACAAACCTTGCTTAGCAACGTTATTACTAACACACTATCAGATGGAAATAAAGTCACACACAGGTGCTTAGAAATTTGATTTAAACACTAATTAAAACTTGAATGCAATACATCTGGGAGACAGTACCAACATCAATTACACCCTAAAAATTATCTCCCATGAAACTGCTAGATGTCTTTGAATGTAAAATAGCAAAAAGGGAAGAAGACCAATGGCATACTATTACTTCTGATAAGTTGTACACACTAAAAAAATAAAAATCAGGTGAATGAGAACACATCCTGATAGAGCACCCAAAGAAATGAGCCAAGCACTTTCAGGTTTTTTACTGTGCATCAACTTCCTGTGCATGACTGCATGGAATGGAAAAGAATTACCTTGCAGTTCCTGAATAAACAAACACACAAGCAGTGATGGCACAGCAGATGACACGCTGATGACCCTCATTCTTGCTTACTCTAGGTTGCTATTTCTGAGAAACCATGGCTCAAAAGACAGACAAACAAAAGCCACAACTAACAGAGATCAAGAACTTGCTGAGAAGAAAAACACAGAATAAAGAATCGTTAGTCTGTTTTTGTCATGGTCAAAGGCTTAGGCTATCAAATCTCTCTCATTAGATACACAGTAATGCATGTGGCCATGATCAGGAGAAAGAGAGAATGGACATGACCAATCTAACAACATTGTTATTTAATTGAGCCAAGTTCAGAGAAGTATACGAAACTTGAGGGAAAACAGTAACCCACAAAATCAACAACTGATGTTACATACTGATAAATGCCAAATAATGCATATTGATTACTGAAGATGAAACCTACTGAGATGTATCACTAGGTTCTAAATAAAGTCATCAGTGTCTTCCATTCCACAACCAATTGCCATCAAAAAAAAATAAGATGATGTGGAAACGTGGGATAGAAAACATGGGAGTTGTAACTATTAAGCAAATCATGGCACAGTGCCAGTTAAAATAGCACACTGAGTAGCACATGTTGTGTTTTGAAAACATACCTTTACATTATCAAAAAGTGGGATAGGAAAGGAGTGAAAACTAGAAAATATTGGAGGAAAAAAAAAACAACTGGGGGTTGGAATTGCTTGCATTATAAAGAAAAGAACTCGAGAAAACTGAAAAGAGAGATGTTTGTTTGCTCTATCTCGTAACAGCCAGCAGAGGAAACATTCATCTGAAGTCAGTATGACAGTTAACACACAATCAAAAATGCGTGTCTAGATGATACAGAATTCACTGCCACTAGATGCCAGAAGACTAAATACCAAGTAACAACTGAGATAGTGAGTTATGGGAAAGAATATCCAAGAAGGCAGCAACTACAGACAAACCCTGAAAGACAAGTGTTACACTAGAGTACAACACTTTAACTCATTTTCCAGCTAAAGAACTCAGGAGCACACCGGTGACTGGAAGGGCACTGTCAGCGGGCAGAGTAACAAATCGACACAGATAGGAGTTCAGAGCACTCAGGAAAAACATAACCAAACATGGAATAGGCTGCACAGAGGACTGATATCACAGAATCAATCAGGGTGGAGGGGACCACAGAGGGTCATCTGGTCCAACCTCCCTGCTCTATCAGGGCATCCTAGAGCACATGGCACAGGGTTGCATCCAGATAGCTCTTGAGTATTTCCAGTAAGAGAGACTCCACAATCTCTCTCTTCAAGTGGAACTTCCTGTGCATCAGTTTCTGCCCACTGCCTCTTGTCCTATTGCTTGGCACCCCCGAGAAGAGCATGGGTCCATCTTCCTGACACCCCCCTCTAGACATTTATACCCATTAACGAGGTCCCCTCTCAGTCACCTCTCCTCGAGGCTGAACAAACTCCCCTAGCTTTTCCTCCTAAGAGAGATGCTCCAAGCCTCTGACCAACTTAGTAGCTCCAGTATAGCACCTTCTGCATGCCTGGCTGTCGCCTCTTTCACCAGATGTGACAGACAAGAAAAGTTTTAGCCCAAAACTGAACCAGTGCGAAGCAAGAGCCCAGCACTAAGGCTCCGGGGGACAGGAGAGGGCCTGTACCCCTGCAAGGGAGCCGGGGCGAGCCGTGTCGGGGGCGGGCACCGGCCGAAAGCAGGGCGAGCCCGGCGCTGAAGGCAAAGCGCTGCTGCGGGCCGGGCTTTAGGGAGAACAGCCGCCCAAAGGGAGCCAGCTCCGGGACAAACACCGGCCAGGAGCTCGGGGGGTGGCGGGGGGGCGGAAAGGCACAACCGTAGCCCCGGGACAAAGAGCTCCGGCCGGGACAGCGGACGAGAGGCCGCGGCGGCCCCCGGCGCTGAAGAGGAGCAGGACCGGCGGGCAGCGCAGCGCCGCAGGGGAGAGGGCCAGGCCCGCTGCCGCCCCGGGGCCGGGCAGGGCCGGACTGGGCCGGGCGCTCACCTGCCACGGGCTGTCCCCTCCTGGGGCAGTGGAGCCAGCGCGGCGGGATCTTGTTGTAGGACAGGGCGGGGCCCGGGCGGCCGCGGGGGGAGGGAGGGAGGCGGGGAGGGGGCGCAGGGTACGGGGCGGCCCCGGGGTGCTCAGCAGCCCCTCGCCCGCGGCGCCTCCATTCAGACCCGGCTCCGCCTCGGCCGCCGCCGCACACGGAGCGCCGGGAGCCGCTTCCGCTTCCGGGGCTCCGGGACCAGGGGTGGTGCCCGGCCGGGAAGAGGGCAGCGTAAACTGGGGCTTCTCAGCCTGGGGAGAGGGGTGGGCTGGGAAGGGGGGGAGTAATGAACTGCTACAAGCTCCTCTTCTTTGTACAGAGAGGGGCCAAGAAGCTGGTGAAGGAGCTGGAGCACAAATCCTATAAGAAGCGCCTGAGGGAGCTGGGGGTGTTTAGCGTGGAAAAAAAGAAGGCTCGGGGGAACCTTATCGCTCTCTACGACTCCCTGAAAAGAAGCGGCAGCTAGCTCGGGTTCAGCCTCTTCTCTCAGGCAACCAGCAATAGCACAAGAAGACATAGTCATAAGCTGCATCAGAGGAGGTTTAGGCTGGACATTAGGAGGAATTTCTTCACAAGGACGGTTAGGCATTGGGATGGGCTGCCTAGGGAGGTGATGGAGTCACCATCCCTGGAGGTGTTTAAGGAAAGATTGGATGTGGCACTTGGTGCCATGGTCTGGTTGAAGTGGTGGTGTTCAGTCATAGGCTGGACTCGATCTCAGAAGACTTTTCCAGCCTAATCGATTCTGTGATTCTGAGTGAGCACCTTGAAGCTATGTCAGTCAGGAAAGTAACAGGAGCTCAGTTGGAAGCAGCTGGGGGCATCGTGTGCCCAGCCACAGGAGCAGCCGGGAAAGGCTGCTGCAAATGCAGAGTTTACGCAGGTCTCAGGCGAGACTGAGCAGGTGCTTGAAAGATAGTGTAATCCGTGGCTACTGAAGTAGCAGGCTGCATCAGGTCTGGGAAACGGCCTGAGCTGAAAACAGCTGAAGGCTTGGACAGACATAATTCCTGTGCTTTCAGTTTTTGCTGTATGTTCCCTTGTAGCGAGAAGTGGAGGTGGAAATACGTGGACCCTTCTAGTAGTGCAGTTTATTCTGATCTAGATGTAACAGGCTTGCTAGTGTAGCAGAGATTCCTCTGTCCTCGGCCCTCTGTTTCTTTTGTGAAAAAGCACACCCAGGAAGATGGCATGCAGATAGGTACATTTAACAAAAACTTTATTTCCGTACAGAATGCCAGTGAAAAGTCTCCATGGGCTTTAAGAGGTCTACTGCATGGACTCAGTTGAAGAATTGTAGCCCAGCAGTGTTTGTCCATGTGAAAGGAATATTTAAGGTGTGGCCTGGTTTAACTCCTCTAGCAACTAAGCCCACACAGCCACTCACACTCTCCCCCCTGTAGGGAGATGGGGGAGAGAATCAGAAGGGTAAAAGTGAGAAAGCTCAGGGGTTGAGATAGATATAAGGAAAAATAAGGAACTGATTTACTATTTCCCATTGGCAGGCAGGTATTTAGCCATTTCCAGGAAAGCTGGGCTTCATCATTCACAAAGGTCACTTGGGAAGAAAAACACCGTAACTCCAAATGTCTGTCCCCTCCTTCCTCCTCCTCCTCCCATCTTTTATTGCTGAGAGCAACATTGTATGGTCTGAGATATCCCTTTGGTCAGTTGGGGTCTGCTGTACCAGCTGTTCCAGCTGTGTCCCCTGACAAATTCCTGTGCCCCCTCAGCCTGCTCACTGTCAGGGCGGCATGAGAAGCAGAAAAGGTCTTGATGCTGTGCAAGACCTATTCAGCATTAGCTAAAACATCCCAATGATCCCAATACTGTTTTGGTCACAAATGCAAAATGCAGTACCCCACAAGCTGCTACTATGAAAATTAACCATCTCAGCCAAAACCAGTACAGGTGGCTTCAGTGAAGCATTAGGAAACAACAGCAATAGATTATATTTGTACCTAATTTTCCAGTTACTTGCATTTCAGTACTGTTCTGTCTGGACTTTCTGTTTTGCCGTAAGACAGGTGTGCTGCCTTTGCAAGTCAGTAGGTGCCACAGCTTGCAGAACTAACCAGAGTTGTGTGAACAGATACAGTAGGAAGCCCTTAGGTTCTATGAATACATTAAAGCAATGGGAATAATTTCATCTGCCTAGAATATATTACAAACTTCATTACACATTTTCCTCCTGCGTTTTATAACTGGATTTTATTAGACATAGTTTCTTCCGTAGAATATCCTCTCATAGTAATTGAGGTATTCAGTTAGGTAGTTTGCATAACTGAGTCATTAGGTTCTCATACTATGTTAGAAGTTTCTGAATTTTGTCTTCTAAGGCTTTTGTCATCATCAGATACTAATCTTCTCATCCTAGCTAAAACTGAAAGTCTTGCTATAGCGAAAGACTAATCATATTATTTTCCCTAACTGCTAAATGCACTTCCATTATAATGTTACTTTATGCTGTTTGAAATAAGGTGCTGATTTTCCTTTACAGAATAAGCAAGCAACAAGTCAGACACCAGGTGGTGCTGAGTACCGGCCAGAAAAGAAAGGGAAACTGGAGTGCAAGGCATGCTCAGAAAGAGCGAGAAGCAAAGAGCAACAGCAAGACACTCAGTATCTGATTTCAGTAAACTGGGAGCAACGTACAGGAACGTCAGCAGTATGGCAAAATTAGGAACGAAACCATTTGCAGAGGGAGGATTAATACAAAATGATATCATGAACAAGCAGTAATCTGTTCTCGTAATCTAGATTTACGATTCTGATATGCTTTTAAACGAGTGTAAGAGCTGCAGATCAGAAATATCATGTTTTATATATATAATATATAGTTAAAATGGGAGGGTATATTTTATTTAGCAATGCACAAGGCGTATAATTGTTTACAGCTGATGTTATGTGTTATATGCATATATATGGACTTTGCCATATTAGACGCTTTGAAACTATTTTTGCAGGCATGAGGTGATGTTTGTGTGTGACATCAAACACTCTTTGTGAACAGGCATGTCCTGCTTACCTTTGTGGTGTTACTAACAATAAAACTGGCTCTTCTGGTGTACCAGCAGAGGAATCCAAGTCCCTTGTGTCTTCCTGTGACTTTCCAAAGCTGGCATGGCTGTGTCTGAACAAGGAGTGTGAGGGTGGCCGTAGTGGTCATTTCAAGGATTCCTTTGAGAAAACAACTGCGAGGTGTTGATAGTCTATGATATAACATTTCCTCTTTACTGTATATCAATTTTCTTTTATCTTAGAGGTACTTAGATGCTTGTACACTTACTCTGGCTTCTGCACACCAATTTTAATCCTTTTCCTGGCAGAGCAGAAACTGCAACCAAGAAGTCATTTTCCCAGGATGCAGTTCATCCTCTGTGCCATGGGTATCACTGCTTTGGTTTTAGCTCAGCCATGTTGGTTTAGGTAGTAGGGAGCTGAGTTTTTGTTCTTCCTTGTCTTTAAACCATTAAAATAATACCACACAGGAACCACACAAGCACATACACATTTTAACTCTTTTTCCTAATTACATACTGAACATTTACCCAAATGGTTTCTGATGAATAATATAGGGTTTTTTCTCCTGTTTCTTCTTCTTTTCGGTCAGACTTTCCACTAAAGAGATGGGACTATCACGGTTATACACGATTTATTACTTAAAATAACAAACAAGGTATCAGTCTCAGAGTTCGTGGAGCTTAGTAACAAATCGCCATAATGGCAGATAGTCACGAGTTTCAGGGTTACACAGCAATTTATAACTTTCTGGTCCAATAAGCCATTAACACGAAACTTTGTTTTGACTTGATAACCTATCACCTTTGGTCACTTTTACTGCAGTGCGTCAATTTTCTACCAATTACCTGCTAAGTCACGTACACCCATATACTTCTACTGTAACATCTAAATTCTTAGCTTAAACTACAAAATCACACCACTGTACTTTAAAACCCTCCACCAAATCACTCAACACACTTTCTTATTTATAGCTACAAAAACATAGGTTTGTAATTCTTTTGCTTAGAATCCCTGTCCTGTCATCATATCAACCCGAATTCTCTCCAAGGTTAAGGTCAAATCCGTCATTGTCTGTGGAAGTTTTAACCCCTCGGTTTCCTACAGAATAATTTTACACTTTTAATGTCATAAATTATGTAGCTATTTCTAATATTAATGTAAGTTACTTGTTCTACAGAAAATGGATAAATTAGGTACTTTTCCTGAAGGAAGAACACATGGTGTTGCCCTCTTCTATAGTGATACAGGTCAATGACCCTACTGCTGTTCTGCTTCAGTATACCATTATTTTCCATGTGTTCATAAAGTAATAATGAATATAATAAGAAAAACATCCCTTGGGATGCTCTATGAAACAGACATTTCTGGCTTTATCTTTAAGAAATCTAATACATTTCTTAAAAAACCAAACAAAAACCCACCAACAAACAGATTATTTGCTAAACTAAGATTGCAAAAGGATTTAGTTAAGGGAAAGTAACTGTGAAAGAAGCTAACTGTATGCAAACATGATTCATATAATATTATTTTTCCACTTTGTGGTGTAGGTGTTCACCTGGAAAGAGACTTGATGCCATAAGCTTGTAAGTACATGGAACATAGAAAAATATGGTTTTTATTTACTGATTCAATTGATTTATTCCTTGCTTATTTGGTTTAATGTTCATGGCAAACTGGCTTAGGAGTGCAAGGTTCCTTTATGACTGATTTCAGCATGCATGAATCTTTTGTGGGGATAGGTGAGTACTGGTGAATAAATATTTTAGCTTTGTTACTGTAGTTGTGTTTTATTCCAATAGTACTGACATTCTAATGGTATCGTAAGAAAAAAAACCAACTAAAAATGGTAACATTAAAGCACAGTTTTAGATTTCAGTGGAAGTTAATATTATGGTTGCTTATGGTTATGTTCTCTAATACATATGTAGGATTCTATATTTAAAAATGTATGAGTATGCACTGACTTCAAAATCAAAAGAAAATTCTGGGTACTCAACATTTTTTAATCAACTCGTATTTGTTTGGTGTCAAGAAGTATTTAAGAACCTAATTTCTGAGACAAATTATGTTTTCAGGGTTGAAAATTAAAATAAGATTTAAAAAGAAAGTGATTTTATTCTTTATGTGTATACAGTATGAAAAAGAGATGTTGAAACAAAGCTTTGAGTGCTGCGATATATTTGAGAAAATAGAATGTCATTTACAGTGTTGTTCCTACAGAAAGCTTTGAGACAAAGTCAGCAACAAAATTACCAGTCTTTAGTCGTCGGGACATTAGGGGGCACCACGACCTCACAGACTTGGAAGGATGTAAGTTAAAGCACAGTTATTTTTCCTGTCCGAAGTAAATAGGGAACAGCATAAAACAGCAAAATCAACTCCTGGAATCCTTCCCTGTGCGAGGTTATGATACAGTTCTTAGTAAAATTTAAAACAGAAGACAATCCAGACATTCAGTAGGATATAGACTACACCCTCCTTTTTCTAAGAGTAATAAAATTAACAGACTAATGGATGCTATATATACAGCCTTCTTTCAAGTCTGTTTAAATCTTGAAGTTTCCTTTCAGCTCAAGCCTCTAAGGTATCACAGTGTTAGTTCAATCAGTGGAGTGAATCTCTGTATGGGCAGAGAACACAGAGGAAGCTTGGGACAGAGCTGCTTTAAATCCAGGTCCCTGGACTGGGTGTCATGCTTGGGGTAATCACCACACTATCAGTCTACACCACCAAACACTTGTGTGCTGCACTGATGACCGTGTAAATCTCACACTTCGAGGGGGGACATTAGCAGTCTTAGACAAAGACATGCAGACATGGCAGATGATTTACTTAGTAGGTGATTTACTCAGCAGATCTATCCAGGAAGAAGCTGTCTGTCCAGAGGGTTTGTGTGCTTGAAGAGAGACAACAGCTGTGACTTCAAGCACTGATTTGCAGGCCTGAAAAACAAGATGCTTTGCTATTGATCCTCTACAGCTGGAATGATGGTGTGTTTGATGTATCGGAGATAAGAAGCTGGACAACAAGCTTATAAGCAAGATGCCTGTCATTCCTGGAAGACTAACACTGGTCTCCCTAGTGTTCTTACAGTTTGACCTAGACAACTGAGGCCTTACTTGCACCAGCTCTGAAGGATGGTTTTTCAATGGAAATCTACGCTGTAAAAAATATCCACGTGTAACACTAAAGAATATATGTTCTACTGCATAAAATGAATCATATGATAGTAGTGTGCTTTGAGTACGGGTGAAGTAATCAAACAATTAAAATGTCACGATGGCAGATGACTAGCAGGAGGGCAAAGTACGACATGATATATGAGAAACTCATCTAATTGAATTAAGTGGAAAGTATGACTCATAGTATTTGGAGCTGGGCTGGGGAGTGACTGGATTCCACAAAGTAGAGCAGCGTTCCGTTGCTACACTTTCTAGTTTCTCTACTGCCTGAATATGGACACCTTAGTAAAAATCTTGCGCTGACTGGAGGCTGTGGTTAAAACTAAAGGCGTAACTGAGGTCTTGGTTAGTGCAGGAGGCAGATTGGGGCAGGCAGTAGCTGTTAGAGTTATCACTCCTCTACAGCCTGAAATAGCAAAGAGAGGGTCAGTGTTTCAGCCTATAAACCTGCATGCATGATGATTAAGATCTAGGTTACTATACTGGCAGAAATCTTTCTCAAGTGATCAGTCGCGCAAAGAAAAGATTACTACCCATAGGCACTCTCTCAGACTTTCTGCATCATAATTTTGTACTTACAGGTACATATACTATGACTTTGTATGTGAATATATAACCTGTGAAGAATAATACATGTAGGAGCTATAATACAGTACCTGAGAAAATACACACAGACCTGATTTTATTTATAAGGCCTTATTATACAAAATATGTGTAACATACTGTACAAAAGTAAATGAAGACCACAGTCTCTCTTTTGAGGTGCTGGCAGTCCTGAAAATACCCCAAGAAACTGGCCAAAGGCAAAGGAAGGGAATACAGACTAAAGCAGAGGGATTAGCCTGGCAGCCCCACAGGATTTTTAAAAATCAAATCTGAATATATATATATTCTATACAAATTAGGTTACAGTAATATTTATGTATGGCTATATATATAATCAGATGCTCAAACATTGCTCTTGTGAGGTTAGTTTCGCTTTCTGTTGGTATGCATCGTGGAACAAGCCGTACAAGAACACATGGTACTCTTTCCCAAAAAAGCCTCACTCCGAAATAGAGCGAGGAGTATCCTACATCTGCAGCACCACTGATCTAGAGAACTTTAAGAATAAACTGGCAAATGTCATTTTAAATAATGATGTTGTATAAGCTGTAAATTCTTGTCATCCAAGCATTCCTTAGAGAAAGGAAAAAAATTTTATTTTTGTTTGGAATATGTTTGTAACTTCCTATACTCCTTTCACATTCTCACCACTTTGGGCTTCACAGAACAGTGATATTTTATGATGGGCATGATGGAACAGACTTGGCCTCAGAGAACATAGTGCCTGTGGTCCATTGCTGTTCATACAGTTACAGTTGGAGTCTATGCCACATCTTTCCACTGCTGGTTTTACCTACTGCAACTAGGTTCAGATTAATGCAAAAAAACCCTTATCATACTTATACTCAAACCTTCACTCAGTATGGATATGAAAATGTCATTGTCCAGATGGACTTTTAGGGAATTACTCAGAGAGATTAACCTCTTCCACAAAGGGAAGGAGGTAAGAAAATTGCTCTATACTTGCCTGAAATGAATTTCCAAGATCTCTGAGTAGTTTCAAGTTTTGGGGTTGCAATCCTTGTACACCGAAAGAGTGCAGGCTGTTACTGGAAAATGTTAACACTTCTTCAGAAAAGTCACTTTGTGAAGTCCTGTATCTAACTCAGCCCTGAAGAAACAGCTTCTCAAAAATCCTCTTTGGGAGAAAAACCTTCACATGTCCTTCTACTTTCTGGGAGTCAGATCTGCTAAAATGAGTTTAATATTGTATTTTTAAAATATATTTGGATGTTTTGTCAGAGACCCACTACATCACACATTCTAGGCTTTCTACCTCAGTGAAAGACTTACCAGTCTTGGTGAACTCAGGCCCAACCTATAAATGTTTTCTAACATGGAGAATTAGAAAAACATGCCAGCATGTGTTGCTACACAACAGCAAAGAGCCGTGAACAGAACTAAAACTGATTTATTCAATGGAAATTATTGAACAATGACACAGAGTTAGAGATGCCCAAATGAGTATAAACAGTATGTACACAATGCTGGTCATAGACAAGGTTATGCTGTTTCAAAATAGGAAACCTGGTTTGATTATTTGCCTCAGATGAAAAGTTTGATTACCACAGAGGGAACAGAGAGAATGAAAAGACAAGACATTTTGTCCTGAAAAACAACCCACTTCATTATTTTCTATTCTTCTCTGTACTGTAGTTGTATCAGCTTCAAAATGGGTAGAGCTGTTGCTAGGTAATCTACTTTATCCACTTTGTAGCTGAAATTTCAGCTAGGTTGAAAAGAGTTTTTATCTCTCTAACAGCATAAAATTAAATTCTAAGACGTTAATAGCCATTTTCAGTGCCAGCCCTGCCTCTACCTATAGGCCTCTTTCCCGGGACCAACCCAGCCACCAGCACAAGCAACACACTTTTGTAGGCTGTGGGTCAACATGATTTAAGTGGTAGCAGCTGCAAGCCCTCCCTGAGCATTTCCCTTATCTCAGCTGTGTGCATCTGGCTGAAACACCCTTTCTTCTCCACAAGGATTCCCCCCTTGTGCTGAGCAACTGTGTGCAGTGGGACAAGGCTGGGAATCAATGCAGCCAAAAAACAAACAAGTCTTCTACTCCCTCCTTGCTTGGCTTAGCTGGGTGGAGTTCCTCACTCTGGTTTGTTTTGTGGCTGCACAAGCAATCTGAATAAACTTAGAGAGAAATGCAGTAGATGAAAATGAACAAGTGGGCATGGCTTGGGCAGGAAAGGAGCTGTTAGGGCTGCTTTAACATATGCCTGGCATTGCCATCAAATATCAAAACAGAGCCTCAGATTTTCTTAGGTTTGTGATCTACCAAGGAAATCTGGGACAGCTTTATGTGTAAAGCTGAACTAATTAAAGTTAGAACTGACATTATTAATCCACATCTTGCAACAAACATGTCATTTATACTTTACTAGAAAAATGGGGGGAATTTTATTGTTGTGTCTCTTCAGATTTGCAATATAGAAAAGACAAAGTTAAACCCAGGACAGTTCTCACATAACCACAGTCAGCAAACTGTGGTTATATCCCCTGTTGTTCCTGATCTAGCTATGTTTTGTTCCATCTGTTACTGATGGACACTCAGTGCCACCATAAAGAAGCTTTTTTTACCTTTGGGTGGCAAAACTACATGTACAAAAATTGGCAATTGCTTTCTCTTTCTTTATGGGGTGAGAGCTACAAAGGATGGTTCAGTTACATTCATCTTCTGTTTAATGTTAAATATTATTTTCTTCCACATGGACCATAACATCCAAAAGCCTGATAAGTAAATGTGTATCCAGTTTTGACAGCATTAATCACCTTGGTGATACAGTAATTTCTGCCATTGAAGGAGAGGGTGGCCTGCAGTGAGTACTTGCCAGCCTCGCTGATCCACCCCAGCTGATCTGTGGTTGTACAGGCAATCTACCACCTGGCCTATTTATTCTTTATTCTGCCTTCTAGAGAAGCAGCCTGTAGCCAGGCTTGTAGATTTCCCTGTGGGATCGCTGATCTCATTCTGCCCTAAGGGCATGCCACTTCTGCAGCAACTCACAAAAAACTTTTCTTCAGTAAGAACTCACTTTCAGTCACACCTGCTATTGAATAGGTAGCCAAAATACAGTATTTCAGCCTACTGGCTCACACACTGGCTGAGCCTACACGCTGTATAAACAAAGTACATTTGTTAATTCACTTTCTTAGAGGTTGTTTAGAACAACAGTGCAACCTAGAAAAAAGAATCCACTAACCAGGAAAGAAAGCTGGGAATGGAAAAAAGGGCTCAGTAGTAGCATTCCCTGAGGGAACTGTCAAGAACTGAAAAGGGATCAGAAGAAAAAAAAGCCTAACACATAAAACAGTGTAACAGAGAAACCTTTTGATACAACTCCGCAGTGTTTGCATCATCCAGCTGCCTTTTCATAGAAGTAATAGATACTGTTAAAGATAGGTTATCTAGCAGGCAGCAGTGACAAGTCATGCTGCTCTATGTGTATCATGCATGTGTAACGCGATGTTATGTTCAACCCAGAAACTTTTGTTTCCCAGGTATTATGCAAATGGATATCAGCAAGATACTTAATTCAAAGTCTCATTTATGGATTGGTAGAGAAACAAATATAGTTTTGTCCCAGTCTTGTTTTGTCTGTTAGCCAAGCTGAACTATTTCTGAGACAAAGTATTGACCCTTATCTTGAAGCACAGCTCATAAATAATGAAGGACAAAGAGCAAGCACATGTGATTTCACAACTGTAAATGCTGATGAATGAATGCCGCAACCAAAAATTCCTACAGTGCTACGTAAATTCCAGTAGTCATCAACAAGTTACACAATTTTTCTGGTTTATATTAACACATAAGGGAAACATGTTCCATGACTCCTACTTTGCTGAATGTTCCAGTTACCTCACTGTTCAGTTAAAGTGTAAGAAACAGACCCTAGTGTTTGGTTGGACTGAAGTCTTTGCAATCATTGCTGATAGGTATTTTAATTTAAAAAATCTGCGTGCTTATTAAGATCTGCACAGCTGACCATTAATAAAACCTGAATTTTAACAACTTTTAAGCTTGACTTTTTACAGCTATTGAACCAAGTACAGCCCAACATTAACTTTTGTTTTGAAACAGATGTTTTATCACTTATGTAGAATTAGTCCTTTGGTCATGACTTGCATTTTTCCATTGTCTGTGCAGCACGGATAGTATGAATAATCTTGTTAAAAAGGAATTGATTTGCCATACTAAAGTATGTACACACGATTCTTGTGAACAAAAGAAAGGAACTGCTTTGGCATATCCTGTACTCCAAACATTCCATCCCATCCTTTTTTACCACTATTTCTTTCCAAGGTTTGTTGCAAGTAATAAATATAACATATCCCATTGAGTTTCATAACTTCCACAAAAACATATCCAGCTCTTTGTAAAGTCAGCAAGAGCCCTGTGTGAATGCATGCCAAAATGAAGGCAGGGAGACCAGAATTTCATTTAGCAGTAGCCTTACTACATTATTTGCTTAATCTATCTATTATTAAAAAGAAAAACAATATGGTTTGCTTTGGGGGCTTGCACATATTGCATCACCTCACCATGTCACATGCTATTTGGTATTGTATAACCCCATCCTCGGGAGCCTACTGTCTTGGGGTGACTTTATGCTGTTGTATCCCCTATCACCGCTTTTTGCCCAGACATGATCCTGAGCCTTTCTGTGCCTTTAAAACTGGGTGCAAGAGAGAGAGAGAGAAAAAAACTGAGCCAACTTTTTAAAACAGTTTGTGCTTCAAGGACACACAGATTAGCTCCTGCTGCTGAGGAGCGAAGGAAGCACCCTTTCTCTTGGCTTTTCGGCTCTGTTTCTCCAGAGAGAGACTGAGAATTAAGAGTCTTTCTGGGACTTTGGCTTTTCCCTTCTTTTCTTCTGGACTGTTTCAACATCAGAACACCAGAACTCACTGGGAAAATTTCCACCTTAGGCCCGGAGGGGGCCCACACCGACCCAGCTCCAAGGAGGAGGAGAGAGACCACACCCACAGAAGGACTTTAAAATCTTCCCAGGTTTCTCTCCACAGCGAGAGGTTTTATTATTTAGCTTTATTACTCTTTTCCTGTGTGTTTGTTAAATAAATATTTTTTTTCCTTCACTTTCCTCCGAGGAAATTTTTTTTTTCCCCGAACCTGGCGGGGGGAGGGGTGGCTGTAACCCGCTTTCCTTTGAGGAGACGTTCCTTTTGGACGTTTTCCCTGAATTTGGCCCAAACCGGCACACCTATGTAAGCAGCAGGTGATTGATTTGCACCTCTCTTACCAGATACATCACAGCATTCACAGTTATACTAGTATTATTTTGCAAGTAGTTTGTAATTTTTATTTGCATTTGTTGGCATATTATTAAAAGAGATCAGAACCAAATAATAAGACCTAGCTCTCTCCAAATACAGATGCTTAATTTTTCTGTAATGCCTCCTGTTTAGTATAATTATCTGCTATATATGTAGTTTCTGACTTGCCAGTGCCTGAGGTTTGATTTTAAAGCAAGACAATTGGTGGTGGCTATTCTGGATACAAGAACCACTGCAGAAGACAGCCACAAAAAATTATAGAAAAACAAAGTGTAAGGTAATTTACTGTGACATTTTAAAAGATAAAGGAATGGATGACATCGAAAGAGAATAGGTCAGGTAGGCAGCAGAAGCCTCGGCCAGGACCTGCAGATAACCATTTGGAATTTGAGGCAAACAGGAATGAAAAACAACAAGGGCAGCTAAAAGAGGACATAACTGAGCTAATAAGGCTGGTGCCTTGCCAGTACAACAACACAGATGTAGTAAGTCATGCAACTGAAGGCAGATGATAAGTGGGATCAAAGAATAGCACTGAAAACTGATGAGGTCCACAACAAGGTTTTGCCAGGGGAAATGGGGTACAGCTGATGGCTGTCGAAAATGGTGAACGGGGCGGGGGAGGGAGGGGGTGGGGACACAGTCGTGACTTTCCAGTTCCTCTCAGCAGACAAAAGAAAGCTGATGGCATCGGAGCAGGAGAGATTAAAGGTTTGTAGTTGCACATCTCTTTCTTTAAAGACGGAAACAAAACCAAACTAGATCGGTATCATCAACTATAAATGGCATGCAGGAAGAGCTTTGGAAAATGGAAAATCACAATGTTGCTCAGTGGCGAGAAACTCCCTTCCCCTTTCAGCTGAGGACACGTCACTGGAAAAGTCCCAGCCTGGAGAAAAAAAAAAAAAAAAACACTGAGTAAACAAATTGCATAGGCAGTGAAAACAGAAAGCGGAACAAAGTCAAATGATACTTTGACTTTAAAGGAGTTTATTTTCAGGTTAGCATTTCCTTGAGTGGCATCAGCTCAAGTTCGGACAAGAAAAATCTCATTAGAGTGAAAACGGCTGGTAAACTTCAGTGATGATATTACGTCACCGAAAGAAAGCTCACTTATTAAAAATCTAAGATTTCAACCTGGGAATTTTTGAATTTTCTGGTACTGAGTGTAGTAAAATGATCCCACTGATAAACCAGATACCCAGAATTGGGCAAGTTTGTGGAATTTTTTTTCCCCTTAATTTACATGTACTTCTAGACAAAGAAGTTGTCCTTAACGGAACCCTTCCTAACAACTCACTGGGTATGGCTCTTTGTCTTGCAAGCAAGTTCAGTGGTAAGAATTTTTCCAGCATTGTCTATAAAGAAAAAAAGGAAAAAACATCCTTGGTGACACTGAGACAAGAAATACAGTGTTGGATGAAATTCTAGGATTCTTACCTCTCTAACTAGCATTCATAAAAATAAAAATACTGACATAAATGATTACCCTTCTCTGATAAAAATCTACTTTCAAAAAAGGTACTTCATAGTAATTAATTACAGCAACGTTAACTCAAATTCTGGAAACAATTACAGTGACAGCGCACTCTGTGGCTGTAATCTAGGAAAATAATCAAGATAGTTTTACCTCTGCTTTTCTGCTTTCCCACTTAATGAGTGCTGCTGCATCCTGGCCAATGCATGTGATAGTCCAACCCTGCTAGCAAACAACAGCTGCCAGTCGTGCAAGTGCTGCACAAGATGAGACTGCCCCATCTCCAACCCTATCAATATTATAATAAAAACGTAATATTTAATTTTCTTTAAACTCAGGTTCTCTTTAAGTCTCATCAGGACTCAACACTACTGCATGAGCAATCTCAAGAATGTTATTCTTGACAGCGAATAACTATTTTTTTTTTGAAACTGCCAACCTATTCACATTCTCTCAGACTTGGGAAGAGGATCAAATAAGGGTCTGGGCGAAGAGGTTATGAGTTTTTTGTTTGTTTGTTGTATGGCTTCTAATGTGTATAAATACAAGAAGGGAACCGGAACTGCAGGAAGGTTTCAAATTTTGATTCTTTATCATTTTTCCTGTTAGAAGATAAGGCTAATGTTACTGCTGTCGCAACAGGGGGCACAAGGATCTTGACTGCTAAGGTGGAAGCTCAGGGCTCAAGTGAATTGATCACATCTCTAATTTTGGAGCTTCAAACAACAGAGAACAACAACAAAAGCTTTCCCGAGGCACCAAGCTGAACAGGCAAACGTGAAATTCAGTTGCGTTTCAATTCCTGCATCTGATGCAGTTACTGCGTTAAGCTTTCTGAAAGAGAAGTGTCATGAATTTTCCACGTGTGCTTTTACATGTATGACAGGAGGTTCCAGAATGGGGACAGGGTGGGGACAATGCCAGAAGTACTGACAATGCTCACAAAAATGTACTAATTGGACTAATTTATAATTTTTGTAGGAATATTCTTTTCTCAAAGTAATTTTCGGGCAGTAAAAGCAGGTTGTGACAGCATCGTAAACATGATCTGCTGTTCTTTAAAAGCTGGTTTTTTTCATGAGTACCCACTAGGGTTGATCAGGACAAGGCAGAGTGGCATCTGACAGCCAAAACCTGTCTTATGTTGGATGACACCTACTCCAAGAGGTCTCTGTCTTAACACACTTTTCAGTTTTGGCTAACACAGTTTTCTAGAAGAATTGATCTTAATCCTCTGGAGAGCTGTTGATAATTTGGAAGCTTTGCAATTTTTTGTCTTCTGGTAGTACAACCATGCTGTTTGAAACCATTTCAAAATAGTTGCATCTGTAATGCTAAGAGGTTTGCTCTTGGATTCGACTCATATGCTGTTCCTCACACTCATGGCAGTAAGTACCACCAAGAAGCTGCGTATTGCAGCCAAAAATCTTGTGTATTTTAGATACAAGACACACACAAAGTTGATGTATTTATTTATTGAACATTTGATGCAGTTAAGCAATACTGGAAAAAAGTCTTAAAGGTGAAATGTCAGTGAAGTTCATTCTTGCTTTGTGTGACCAGATTTCTTCTCAGCTGTACTAAGGTTTTATCTGGTAAAGCTTCTTTAAATAGCACAGATATGGAACTGGATCAGAGTCAGGGAATATAAAACCTCACAAAGGGAAGACTAAAAATGTACTGAATGAAGCAGAACCAACCATAACTTCATCAGAAAAAGGATTTCCAGTCAGATCTTACACTTAAAAAAAAAAATTATCAGACTAAGCTAATTCCTAATGGAGTCACTGGTGGTTCTCAGAGCAGAGAAGTCATTCCTAGTCCACAGCTAATTCTGCATCTGGCTTTGCTTAGTGCTACACACATCATCATAGTTTGTTAATTTTGTTCCCTGACCTTGCCCATCTTGTTACAATGAAAGTTCACTTGGCAGCTGATAAGGAAAGCAACCAATTGTAAAGCTGAGTGACTAAGCAAGAAAATATATGAAAGCCATTTGAAGGTCTTGGAAAACCCAAACATGGTTTTACACTGCTCACCCACAGATTAAGCAAAAAAAGGCTAAAAGAACCTGGAAGTTTTCACTCTCAACACCTAAAAGCTGGAAAGTGCTAGAATTAACACAGAATATGCACAAGAAAGCCTGGACTAGGATCAAAAGGGTAGTACAGAAGCGTATGGCTGCAGAAGGACCAGCTTCACCAGAAGCTACAAAGGTGCACGTAGCTCACAGGCAGTTCACACGGGATTTCAAGGGCAGGGCTGGCACTGGAGCTGCGCTGACACAGACACTGGCAAGTGTCACCATTCCTGCAGCAACGGAGGTCAGTATGGACAGGGGGGCTGGAAAGCACAGCAGCCATGTCGTTACAAATCGGTATCGATTGCAGGGGCACAGAACAGGCTGGCATCATTTCGGCTGTGCTTGCCCCAAGGATGGCAAACATACAAGGCAGACACCAGGGAAGAGGAGCCACTTCAACAAGTTCAGTTAAATCTGCCCTTCAAAAAAGCTGATGTGTTCACAAAAATATTAAAAAACCAAACCCAAACAGCATAATTACTGCTTTCTTCATGCTTGCAATTCAGTCAGTCATTCCTTTTTCATCACATGAATGACATCACTGTCAGAAATTATTGCCTGAGGACCTAGACTGAAACCAGGTCTGCAATCACATTAAAAGGTCTCTGTGCAGACGCAGGAACAGAGTCTAAATTAGCTTTCAAATTATTTTTCCAAATAAGAAACACAGTAAGTGAAACACTTCAACAACTAATTACTAAGAATTAAAAACATAAAAGTAATAACTTTATTCTACAGACCCAAGAATTTTAGTAGAGAATTAGCATTGAATGAAGATGACTGCAAATGAAACACTATCAAGACCCAAGAGTGTACTGAAACACTTTAAGGCTTCACCTTAGCTTGTGTGAGTGAGGAGTAGCTGTACATACGTGGCTACACAAATAAGCTTGCAGGTCTTTCCTGTACATTTCAACAGTACTCACAAATTGCGCAAGATCAACCTTTGGTGTTCACTCTCGGCATATACCAAACACACTTAGCAAAACTACTGCATCTGCATAATAGACAAGTTCAAACTTTCCCAGGAATAACAAAACTATTAAAAATACAGCTGTTGCTGTGGTGTTATGCAATCTTTAGTGTCTTCTAGGCCCACGGGATGCAGCAGCAGTTAAATTCTTTTTCTCTCCCCTAACTTCAGTTAGGCCTCTGGTCTCCTTCTGGAGCCACAGCTACTTCCCAGCAGACAGTACCAGAGAGAGCCCTACCTTGGCACAGCCCACTTCCAGACTTCTCCTGTCGCTATGGCTACAAGGCCAGACATTAAATACTCCCCTGTGCTGAGGGAAAGACATGGCCATGCCGAGGGCATCAAAACAGGCCAGAGACTGGCATGCAAACCAGGGTGGCATTAACATGAATTATTTTGTTAAAATTTTGTATTGTCTGTATGCAGAAGCGCAGGGTATCACAGTGTCCATCCCTCACTCGGTGTTTTTAAGGAGATTATGGTGGGGTAGCTGCTCTGCCCATCGTGAACCTGTCTGCTCTTCAACGACAGGTACAGGACTTGAGCACTATTTCTGGCTACCTTCATTCCAGGTTTTTTAGGAGCCACTGGTCACCAAAGCACCATTACACTTACACACGGTCACAGTGATCGTTTCTCTGCTGAAATCTTGTTACAGGCACATTCGTGACCTAAATGGATTGCTAAGAGCATCACCTAAGAGGCTTGCTGCATAGGAATCTTAGTGAGTAGAGAATTTGGCTACTCTCAGGTCTCAGAGGAAACACTCACTGATACAGCAAAATCACTTCTGCACACAGTGGTGCATATACAAAAGCTTCAAGTTATACAAATAAATTATTCCAAAGCAGTCATTTTATGTCAATCACACACCCACGTAATGGCATCATGTATTACTATTCATCACATAATTAAGTATTTTCCCAACTGGAAAGCAAAAAAACCCCAACAACAAAAAAAGCAAACCACAAAATAAAAGGATCATTTCACAGTGATGCCATTTAAACTTTTACACCGTGAAAACTGTAAAGATTAATAGAGGCAAAGCACATTTCATCTGAAGGTTTTTATTTAGAACTTTGCTTATGGATTTGTTCTTATCCGAATCTCAATTCTATTCTACGGATTTTATATTCTTCTCGGAAAACAAGTGTCTTGGCTACATGTATTAAATTTACTCTTATCTTAAAACTATGTCCTGTAAGAGACAGCGGTGTTCTGAGAGTTTATCTGCTGCAATAGCATAGGTGACAATTACTCTTCAGGCACCAAATCAGCTACAAATAAGCACATATGCCTGTAAGCATCAAGCAGGTACTCACAAGAATTTCGAATTTGGTTTTAAAAAAATTAACAGCTACTTTTAATTAAGACTCGTTAGTTTCTCTTAGCCCTCAATAAACAGAAAGCGTAAGGCATGTGGAATCCAAATTCTTTAATGGAGCTGAAGCTAAAAAGCACCATCTGCCATTTACCCCGCGGTTTTCCACCGGGACCTTTTCCTTCATAGGCCGCAAATATTTCCCTTCCTCCAGATCAACACAGGCGATCTGGCCTCTGATGCCGGCAAGTCACGCACGGAGGACAGCGAGCGAGGATGTGCAGGTGAGAGCTGCGGACGCCGTGAGCGGTGGGGCCGCCGCTGAGAGAGCAGCAACCCCAGGCCCCCGCTGCCGGCACAGGAGGGGCGGCGGCGAGGCCGCGGTTCTCCATCCAGCACCGGCGGCGGGAGCAGCTACTTGCAGAGCCCCTCCAACCGCTCCAGCGTGCCCTTCATGTCACGGATGCGCTTGGCCAGGGCGGGCACGGGCTGCATGGCGCGGTCCAGCTCCTCGCAGCGCGCCACCAGTGCGTACATGGCGCGGATGCTGAGGTCGGCCGCCTCGCCCAGGCTCTCCACGCCGTCGCGGTAGGTCTGGATGCAGCCGACGCTCAGCGCCGTCAGCGCCTGCAGCCCGCAGTGCACGTTCCGCAGCAGCTCGTCCACCTGCGCCGCCACCTGCCCGGCCAGGGCCACCACGTCCTGCAGCGCCCCGGGGTCGATGGCGGGGATGGAGGACCCGCCGCCCCCCGCCGGAGGCTCGCCCCGCGGGGCGCCGCTTAGCCGGATCCGCCGCTCCAGGTTGTTGGCTACGAACTGGGTGAGGCGCCCCTCGCGCAGCACCGTCCCCTCCAGTTCCAGAGCGCTCGCCAGCGTCGCCCGCCGCCCCTCGGGCAGCTGCCGCCCCGCCGCCGCCGCTGCCGCCCCTCCGCCGCCAGCCAGGCTGAGCGCCTCCAGGCTCCGCTCGTCC
>VZTD01005549.1:646734-809669 GCA_013397725.1 Rhagologus leucostigma
GCGCCGCCTCAGAGCGGCGAGGGGGGGGACGGGGGAGGGTGGCAGAGTTTCCGTTACGCTCGGACGGGGCGGGGCGGGGCTGACAGACGAACCGCGGGCGGCGATTGGCTGCCCGGCGCCCACCAATGGGCGCCCGGCGCTGCGCCCCAGCAACAAGCCGGATTTAGCCCTGCCGCTGGCCGCGCGCCAGCCCCGCCCCCCGCCCCGTGCTCGCTGAAGGCGGGACGTGCGTGGTGTGCAGCGCCCCATGGCGGCCGGGGGGGCTCCGCGCCCTCAGGCCG
Source organism: Rhagologus leucostigma (assembly GCA_013397725.1). Lineage (NCBI taxonomy): Eukaryota > Metazoa > Chordata > Aves > Passeriformes > Rhagologus > Rhagologus leucostigma. Next base: position 647,016 of record VZTD01005549.1, read on the forward strand.
CTCGTGCCAGCCGAGCTGTGGGATGAGCTGTGGGATAAGCGAGGAATAGCGGGGATAAGGCTTCTCGGTACCTCTCCCCGTGCCCGAGGTGGCCCCCGGCGCCCCACTAAGTGTCGGGGGCGGTGAGGGAACTTGGAGGAGAGGGGTCGTGGTTGACGTGACTATTCTTTGTCTCCGCAGTTCTTAAAAAACAAGATGGGAAAGACAGAGAAGGCGGCCGTCCCCTACGGCCAGCCCGTTCACAGCTTACACCTGTGTGAACAACCAAAGATTAACAGGCAGAAGAGTAAGTGTAACACGCCAGTGACGAAGATCGCCTCGGCGAAAAAGATAGAGAACTTTTGGCAGGATTCTGTGTCGCCGGAAATAGTTCAGAAGCAGGAGAAAAAGCCACTTAAAAACACAGAGAACTTCAGAAATGCCAAGTCCAAGAAACCTATCGCCCTAAATGAAGTGAGCCAAAAAGAAAATTACGCTGGGGCAAAGTTTAGTGACCCACCATCTCCCAGTGTCCTTCCAAAGCCTCCCAGCCACTGGGTGGGTGGCACAGCTGAAGTGTCTGACCAAAACAGGGAGTTGATGGCAGTCCATTTGAAAACTCTCCTAAAAGTTCAAGCGTAGTTTCCAAGATCTTTTGAGTAATTGGCAAAGAAAACTCCATCCAGGAAACTTAAACATGCCTTGTTGCAACAAAAATGGCAAAAGACCGTCAAGTCTTATCACATTAAAAAAAAAAATCCTTGTATTATATTTTTTATGGTTGTGTAAATAGTGTACATCTTGTATTATGTGTATATTCTTGTTCATACTTTGAGAGGTACATTTTAGTTTTGTTATGAAAGGATGTATTTTGCACTGCCTGATTGGTAGATGTCTTGTATATAAAAAATGGACAATTTTACGTGTGTGCTTGACACATGAAGACTTGGCTTGCTTTGCACAAGGTAATGAAAATTTTGGAAGGAGAGTACAGCTTTCTGATTAAGGTTCCAGATCAAATGTGAATGTTTTATTCGTGCACTACTGACAATAGTTTTACATTCTGTCTCCCAATCAAGTATAAACATGGAATTTTCATACAAATGTGAAGTTTTGTCCTCTGCTCTGGAAACTATCTGGAATTCCTGTTCATATGTTTGTTTTTAAAATTAACTGGAATTTGACTGAAATTCCAACCCACCAATTTGAGCACTGCTGATTTCTTTAAAGAAGTTAAAAAAAAAAAAAAAAAGGAAAGAGCAGAGCTTTCTGCCAAAAATCCAATTGGTCACTAAAAAATTAAATAAAATAATTTGGCCTCCCCTTAAGCATGTCTCTGTTTTTCTTTGAGTGTGTGTCTGTTAATTCAAGTATATGAATTTAAATTACTTGATTGCCTTTTAGTGCATTAGTAGAAATATTTTGTCTTTTAACTGTCTCAGGCAAAATTAAGAGATTAAATAGCTCACTAAGAATTCCTTGTGTTTAGAAAAAAAGATCAGCTTTGTGACAAGTTGTTTTAGGGTTGTTTGTTGAAAACTCAGATTTCAAGCAAGTTGGACAGTTAGACATTCACATTCATGCGGTGCTGCTCCTTAAATGTTTTCATAGTAAGTTGCTATTAAACTAGTTAACACTGAAAAGTAGCAGTGACAGAAAATGAGTAGAGCAAGTTGAATTTTGTAGTTCTTACTAGATTTGTCTCTTGCTCCATAGCTATGCTGAAAAATACATTCCCCTGACTTAAAATTCTCAAGGAATTGGACTGTGGATTACTCTGACAGGCATGTTGAGGAGGTAACAGATTTGCAGTTAATTTTCCTGATCTAGTGTTTAAATAAAATTAATAGACTAGGAAATGTGAAATTTACGGTGTCCTCCAGTGTCCTAGGAGGGTATGTAGGAAGAAACCGCCTGCTTGTATTCAGCTGAGATGGCTCCATAGTGTGAACGGTGTTTGCAGAGATACAGGTTAAGCAGCGTTAGGTGTGTTCATGCTGCGTGTGCTGCAGCTTTGGCCCAGAGCATCACTTCATTCCGTGTGTTGCGGGGCAATTGGCAGGATTCATTAGTACAGCCCTGAAATGAGGTTGGTCAAAAGCTCAAAAACCAAGGCAGGATTTTTTGGCTTGCTTATAGACATTGGTTATGTACTTGCAAAATGGCTATGTAACTACATGTGTTCTAAACTAAGAGTTGGTACAAAATTTTTGGTTTACCCCAAAGAATTAGAGGTTTACTGTCTTGCAAAAGAGACTCGTATTGATGTACTCGAGGTCAATGTGTGGCTTCAGCAACTCAGTTTCCTGCCTAATATAAATACTCCGTAATTTAGTGTCCCCCATCTTCTCTTCCAAAAATGAACAAAACTCCTCCTGTTTCTTTGTTAGTGGGATCTTTTATTATAAATGAACAGTATTAGGGCAAAGAAAAATTCCACTGGAATCCTGCTGAGGATGACTCAGGAGACTTTAAGTCCCAGTTTGCTATATTTGGTAAATGCTGTATTGATCTACCGTTGTGCTTTTTTTTTTCACTGTTTTTTTTTCTTTTGCCTGAGTGTCACCCAGGTGTAAAGCAAAATGCCTTACTTAACAATTGCCCATAGCTTTTGGCAATGGTTCATGTTGTCTGGTCACCGTGAATCTTGCTGGCTAGCTTGACAAGAGGGAGTTTCCATCAGCCTTGTGGGTTGGCATTGTTTAGAAGGAGGTGTCCTTTTCCCCTGTGATTATTATCTCATTACCGTCAGCCTCTTCCTTGCTCTTTGGAGCCGACAGTGTGAATACTGGTTCTTATCCTGGATAAAATTTATCAGTGCCACATACCTCTTTGTTCCTGCCCTGATTTACCAACACATCTCTCAGGGTTAAAGAATTCATTAAATGTTAATTGCCAATAGTTCTCAGCTCCTCAGTCCCTTCAGAGTTGGTGGTTGAGACTTCTGAAGTGTTGAAAACTTAAAACCACCCATTCCTTGTTGGACCATAAAGGGTAAGATGACAATCTGGTCTTCCTAAACAGTAAGAAAAAACCCAAAGCTTATTTAGCATGAATCTGTGTCGATGCAGCGGAAGTGTTGGGGCACTTCATGTTTTTGTCTTCCTGAGATCTTTGGGCTGAGCCCCTTCCTGCACAATGGACTGGTTTGTATATTAGGCCTAAGTGCAATGTGCTCTTCAACATGACCACCTGAAAATCAGAACATGGTCATTTTTTAAGACCATATTCTGCACTTAACTTGTCACTTTCCTGCATTTTTTCGTTTATGTTTCTACAATGTCATCCTATACGGATTTTTACTCTCAACATTTCCTTCACTTTGGCAGATTCTTTATCCCAGTTCCCTGAAGAGGAGCCATTGTATTACATGAACATAGCCTTTTTTGAGTTCAGAGCCAGGAAAACATTAGTGTCATATTTGGAGGACTTGTTTGCAATGTAATATAAAGACTTAGGAAGTGAATAGCCTTTAAGGAAGAAAATGAACAAAACTGGTGGATGTGTGATCAGCTAGTCATGTGTCTGCTGTACAGAAATTAAATAAATTGCTTATTAAATCTGAGGTCATTAAGGAAACTGAAAATTGGCACTTCAGTTAGATAATGGAAATCCTTTCTATTTAAAAATCTAGTGCAATGCTGTGCAGAACTGCAGGGGAATCAACTTAGAGTTACCTACCACCTTACTTTTAAACAGTTAAATGTTATGTGTTGATGGTCCTGAAAACTTAGCTCTCATGGAGGACAGAAGTATCTGTTGTTGGGTTCTTGTGCATAGCTAAGTCTCAGCCCATTAGACAGCTTCATTAATAATGGCTGGCTTGGTGCTCTACTAAAGCAAAAATGCATCTGCCTCCTAAAGCAACAGGAGCTAGAAATGCTTTGTGCATTTGAACACTATTTCACCAGGATCTCTTCAGAGATTTTGCTGAATTCTGCTGAATTCTTAAGCAATCTGCATATGAGACTGTAAATTTATCTGATTAATATTTCATCCAAGGCATGTCATTTTAAGCATTACTTTAATTATTTTCAGGTTATATTTTCTAAGCTTTTGCATTATAAAACATTTGGTAACTGTTACACTTGAGGATTTTTTTTTCTTCTTCACCCAGTTTTGAAATCAAGTATGAAGCTCCACAGATTATGTTTTATTGCAATTTTGAAAATAAGTTTACCTTTATTTTCTACATAGAGTCATAGAATCATAGAATGGCTTGGGTTGGAAGGAACCTTAAAGATCATCCCAACCCCCTGCCATGGGCAGGGACACTCCTCTAGACCAGGTTGCTCAACGCCCCATCCAACCTGGCCTGGAACACCTGCAGGGATGGGGCATCCCCAACTTCCCCTGGATAATCTGTTCCAGTGCCTCACCACACTAAGAGCAAATAACTTCATGCTAATATCTAATCTAAACCTACACACTTTCAGTTTGAAGCCATTCCCCCTTGTCCTGTCCCTACATGCTCTTGTAAAAAGTCCCTCTCCATCTTTCTTGTAGGTTCCCTTCAGGTTCTAGATGGAAAGTCATGACACTTCCATTATGCAGTTAAACACATTCCTTATTTTCTTCTACAACTTCTTGTGCTCTTTGAATTTTGATTTTAAAACGTGTTTTTTAAATATTTTTTCACATATTCATTTTTTCCTATTTTTTAGATGCTTGACTGAACTTTTTAAGGGGATTTATTTTCTGTTGTAATTTCTAAGAGGTTTTGCTGTTAGGAATAGGCTGGTTCTTACCCAAAAGAGGCTTTGATGTAAGTAAGAGGTAAAGACTGTAAAATGTAAACATTTATTGTGAAAAACTGATGCTACCTTGTTGAACAGGAACCACAGTGTTAAATATTTTTGATAGCATGAAATAAATATTTAGTTGCTGTTTCACTAGAGAAGATTGATGAAGGGCATATCCATCAATTAAGGAGAAATACATTATCCAATAAAAGGACCCAACTGCTGAAGTTGAGCAATAGAATGTTATCAGCAATTTTGAGGCTGTGAACTTTCTGGCTTGCTTTGAGAGTGTAGGAGAATGTTATCAGAGCTAAGACAGGAAGGTCAAGAATTCAGCTGAATTTGAAAAAGTTTCCTGAGGAATTAATTTGCACAACAAACATGTCCTAGCAGAGTCTCCCCCTGTGTTGAAGTCAGCATTCCTCTCTAACTTTTTTTCCCATGAGGTAATAAAATCTCATTTGTTCAACTCCCAGAAAGCAGGCCTTTAGATTTTGCAAAGTCTTGACTCTCTTGGAAGGCTGCATTGGTACTTTTATTTAACCTTAACCTAAGTGACATTACTACAAGTGTGTGGCAGATGCATCACTTAGTCTGAGTGGTTCATAAACCCTTGTCTTCAGTTTGAGAACTACGCTGGTTATGTGTACTTACAGCGTAGGGTGCCAGTGGTGAGTAAACTGGTGCGATTTCCCTAAAATTATACCTGAAAGAGGAAGTGTTTGGGGATCAAGGACTTTCTTGTACTTATATAGTCAGACTTTGCTGACTCTTTTGTTGTAGTTCAGTAAGTGGCTGTATGTATTTCAAGAAGTGAGAATCATCATGGCCGTTGTGCCATTCTTAAGGTCGTAAAGCAAAAGGTTTTGAGGAGATTGCTGTTAGTATTAAAGATGCCATTTGCTCCTTTAATGAAGCAGTGTGCTTTCATCAGGTAGGCCTTCGAACTCTTTAATTTGCCAATGTTCTTATAAGTGGTGATGGCAATGGCCATCAAAATAAAATTTACTTTGTTTTTCATTTCCTGAAACAAGACCTAGAACTATATTTAATAAAGGGCTTAATATAGAGAGCCAGGCTTTTCTCTAGTTTCTTTCATCACCTTATTCTTGTGTTCTTTACTGGCTGGTCACATAGTTGCACGAGAAAGAATAAGGTGTGCCTGTACTTAAAATTATATATAATTTGAGATCTGTAATTTGCTTTTATGTGTATATAGCATTAAGCTTTTGAAAGTTTCATTCCTAGCATCAGGATATTCAGAAATTGCACGTTATCCTATTTAGAATAGTAATAGGTCATTATAGGAACTAGTGGAGTAATAAATGGATAGACTTTGTCCAAATTTTAGACGTTCTTTGTATGCAAGTAACAAAAAAGGGATGATATATTTTTGTGACTCTTCTCCTGTGTACTAGGAGTGAAAAGGAAAAAAAAAATGGTGAGACAGGTAGAAAAAAATACTCTGAAAAACAAGGTCAACTAAGAGATGAGAGAAGCAGTGTAGATGTCACCATTGTTTAATGTTGGAAGGAAAGATACTGCAAGAAAAAAACATCTTCCGGTGTAGCTGGTGTTACTGCAAGTTTAAGGAATTTTAATGACTAGATGAAACTCAGTTTACTTCCACTCCTTGACTGGGACCATCTGGAGAATGACAATATGAGATGACAGATCTTGTAACTGACTTTTCCTCTGACTGGTCAGTACCTACTGTTCATTACTAGAAATTGCACCTTGGTACAGCATTCTTAATGGCTAGCACTGCTTCAAGTGTCACAAAATGCTGCACGAGTGCTTACTGCTCTCAGGTTTTGATGGTTTTTTAGAAGTAGCCAGATAAAGTATGTACATTACTGTATGTTAGAGGCCTTCGGAGAACAGGCGTGCAGAAGGGAACTAGCTGGCTTGAGATCCCTCAGTAGGCTGTTCATTCACCCAGAAAGTGAACCATAGTGTCTGGAGGTCCAGCCAAGTTTTGCTTTGCTGGTACACACGGTTGCTATGTGTGTGATCTGCAAGTCTTCCTTGTCTCACTGTGTAGTACGTAAAATGCAATTAATACAAGGTTCTGCTTAGAAATATTTGTAGTTTAATAGGACTGATGAGATAAATCAAGATGCACCTAGGTTTTGTGTTGTGTACAGTTTTATTACACAATAGTTTTAGTAATTTGCACATTAAAGATGACTATTACACTTTTCTCCACCCTTTTTTTGGACCCTTTGGTAGAATATATAATCGATACACACCACTGTCCTCTCCCCATGACCAGCAGTGGGGAGGCTGATGATAAATCAACAGTTTCTGCTCAAAAGCTGCTGCTCTCCACTGCTGTGCAAACATGCTGTAGCCAGCAGCTGGCTGAGAAGGCCATGGACATGCACAATATCCTCATAGTTCCTTGAGTTTACATTTGCTTTATTTTTAGCCTTTCATTAGATCCTGGAAGAAAGAGAGAGGCCCAGTCTTTCCCAAGAGAGAGGATCTTCCTCCAAGAGGACAGGACGTGCAGTTTATGAGTGATACAGTTTCTCTCTACCACCAGCCAGTCCTTCTTAACACCTCAAGCCTTCCCATCACTTTCCCCAACTGTTTTCTTTACTTTTCATTGCAGCTGTATCTTTTTTCTTGTATCTCCTCCTAAATGCATTTAATCATTCTCAGTTTCCCCCACTTCCGGGCAAATGTTCATACATATAGGTTTTTTCACCTGAAAAATGAATTTGAGTGTGCCACATTTATTCTGCTGTGTTCGGGGTACAATTCTTCCAAGACAGTATGTATTTTTTCCTAGATGCCAGTTAGATTTTTACAAGAGACAATAATTCTCCTGAGATTTCTCCTGTCAACCTGATATGAATTGACCTGTCAAGCCTTGATAACCATAACATACCTCACTTGATATCCTGGAGGACTAGAAACAACTGATGTACCGGTACACATAGATACCATAGAATTAATCTGTCAATTACAACTCAAAACCCCAAACAATTAGAGGTTAAAAATTGTTTCCTCAGAGATCAGGAAGTCTGAGAGATCTGACCTGGATCGGTCACTGGCAGGAGGACATGCCAGGAAGATGAAAATGCAGTCTGCAGCTCTGGCACTCATGAACTAAGGCTTTTTATCTTATTTTCTAGGCTGGGTCTGCTGGTTGAGAGCCTGTTGCTCTCAATACAGCCTGCTTGCTCCACGTGTCCAAAACTCCTTAGCCTCCTGCTTGTAGGACGATGGCTGTCTGAGTGTTCAGTGGTAGTTCTGTGGTTAGCCAAACATTTCTGACCAGGCTGTGTTGTAGGCAGTTTAAGGTAAGAGTTTACACTGCTCCTTTGAGTTTTCTCTCATTTTGGTCAAGGGTCATCTTTCAAACTTAAAACCATCAAGACTGTATCCAACAGCAGCCATGTGACTTCTTGCTGCATGTGAGCTAACTTTAATAAAAGGAAACTGGTTAACACAGGTGCCATTACTTTGTCCACACAGGTAACTCTAAGTCTAACAACTAACTATGCCTGTGCAGAATTGAACTCCTACTTTCAAGACTTTTCATTTTCACTCTTTATTTCTCAGTTATGATTTTTTTTTATTTTTCCTGACTACAGTGCTGTTGGGAATAAATGCTGAGGCTCTGGGGAGCCACAGCTGGGTACACAAGAATGAACAAGCAACATACACATTGAAATTTTTGTCTTTAGGAAGTGTTGGGGTAAAAGGAGGGGTCAGGTCAGGACCTCCAGTTCTGGTGAGCCCCCTTCTGGATCCCAGTCACCAGCCTCAGTAATGTTGTGAAATGTGCCAGCTTTGATGGCAATATCAGTGTATTTCAGAGTGTTTAAAGAAGGCAGCCTTAAAAAAAAAACATGTCTTTCGGTTTTCCCTTCACAGCCCCAGAAGTAGCACCCAGTGAGAGGGCAGCCCCCATCCCTAAACAGCCTTGAGATGAAACAGAAACTTATGTACAGGCAACACAGCCCGATTTTATCTTCTCCCCTCTGGCAACACTGAAGAGTTAACCTGTACTGCTGTTATAACTGATTATTTCCAATCTTCCAAACTGTTGCATGTTTATGTGATTTTTGACACAGACGTGCCCTACTTTTCAAATACTATGGGAATACAATGTGAAGATGTGGGGGAAGGGTAAAAGTAATCTTTATCAAGTCTTGCAGGCTTGATTCGAATGCATCTTAGTCACAATTTTCTTTGGAAGGGCTTGGCTTAATTCTAGCACTGCTGAGATGGTTATGTGGGCGACAGTCTTAGGACTAGGAAGGATGTGCTTTCTCTCTGGGCTTCAGTAAGATTCTAAAGAAGGTGAAAGAGCAGGAAGCTGATACCTGATGACCAGGGGAAGGAGCTCTTTGCTGACATAGAAACCTTTCTCCATATTGTCTTCCTCAGCTACAGCCAGCCTCCCTGACCTCGCTTTTTAAGGACCTCCAGCACGCCTCCACCCTTCCTTAATTTCCTACTCCCAAGTCCTTTTCCTGACAGAAATGTAAGGAACACATTTTACACACAAAGTAACCACTGGCACATTGAGTAACTTTTTGGTTCACTTCCAGGGAGCATTGACACCATGTAGACACAGAGATGACGAGGAAAGAAAAGAATTAACAGACAAAAAACCACATTACAACAGATAGAAAAGATAAAATGTGCCACGTGCACGTGCGATGCAGAAGAACACTGGTACATTTGCTTCAACAGATGGAGTTACAGCCACAGGTGTCTCTAAAGCAGATACATACAGCTTTATGTGTGCTATGCTTAAGGGGCTATGCTTAAGGGTCCAAATAAGTGAGTAGTAGAGAAAACCCAGCGTCAAGGCCTCGTAGGGCATAGGCTGAGTTCCCTCTAGTGGCTTGCTTTGGCGTTCCACAGGGGTGGCCCCGAAAGGACCCATTTGGGGAGCAGCAGCTCATCCCTCCTCATTACAGCCTTGCCCAGAACCCATGCTTGTATTAGGCAGCTGGAGGGTATAATCACTGAGTAATTCTTGGTGAGGGCCTAATTGCAAGTTAATTTTAAGTCAGTTATGTAAACAGATTAAATCAATCCTTCCCTGTATTTATTTTTCATCACATGCAGGCTCAACCACTCTTAAAAATTCTCTATCTGCTTTACTCTGCTGCTTCACTGAGCTGATGTCCACTGCTAATATTTGCTGCTGCTAATACTTGCGTTAGGCAGAGGCTTTGTGATATTCCAGTGAGTCAGAATAATCTATGTGATGTCATCAGGCAGTTTGGGGAAAGGCTCTGCAGATGGAAAACACTGCCAGCAGCAGCTCAATCTGTATTTGTAGCTCAGTGTAATGTATTTACTTGTAGAGAACATCAGGCAGTAATTTATTAGGCAAAAATATTTTTGAATTATTGTTGTACTGTGTGTCAGAACAATGAAAGAATAGCAACCAAAAAGGAACAGAAGAAAACAAACAAAAAAGTTAATGTTTTTGTTTTTCTTCAGCTCATGTTTTACCAAAAAGGCAGCTGGAGATTAGAACAAGTGGATTAGGCAGGAAACCTTCATTTCTAAAAGAAAACATCTGGTGCACTTTTGGCACCATGTACAAAAGATACTAAAAATAGTGTCTTTTGTAAAACACAAACTCATGACATGTTAATGACTGCATCCCTGGTGTTTTAAAAATATAGAAAAATCACATTTCCTACTGCAAACTTATGAACTTTGGAGGAAATTTCAATTAATAAAACTGTATGTTGTTGCTCTCTATCCTGTGCTTTTATCACAGGATAAACAGTGTAGAATATGTCATAAATCAAGGGGCTAAAAGTTAGATACCTATGTCTAACCCTGGCTTCAACTTAACAGTCAGCAGACAGAAAGGGGCATGTATATTTCTGGCAACTCCTTTTGCAGGTTGGGAGGAGATTATAAATAATTCTGTTTTTCAGAACTTCACTAGTTTATCCAGGCCGGTACATATTGTCAGTACTAACCTAGTCAGAGCACAGAAGAGATAGGTATCAAGTCATATATTTCCAAAGAAATCTCCTGTAAGCTCTTAAAGAGTAGTATAAAATACTATGGTTTTTCATCTCTCCTTCAGACTTTCCTTTTTTTAAATATTTGTAATTTTTTTGGTTAATTATGGTATTCATAAATGTAAATAAATTACAATACTTTTCAGGCCTGATGGATTTTAACTTCAGTAGTATTTTTCGGCAGTACATTGCATAGACTAGATGCCCATTAAGTGACAAATTAAAGGTTCACTGCTACATCAATGTACAGGCAATCTCTGGCTAATGAGAGCTATTACTCAATTGGCAAAAATATTTAAGAAAAAAGGAGGCCTTATGAATTTCCTTTTTTAGTAAAAGCACCCTAATTGTTGAAAACAAGTTATTTGTAATATACCATCTCACTTTGAAGTTAGAACCAATCAAATTGTATCCTTGAACTGTGCTCATACTTTATAACTAACGTCGTTAGTTAAAACGTTTAATGTTTCAGTTAAAAGCCTAAAAGCCATACATTATCACAACTGAAAATCCTCCTCTACACAGAATGAAACAAAAAATATTACAGCTTATCAAAATGTCCCTAATACTTTTAGCTGAAGACACTTAATTTTGACTTTGAACATGGAATTTCTGTATGAGATACCAGATGATTACTGTGTCTGATTTATCTGTGCATCATCTTTCACTGCGATTAACCTAAGCTTTTTAACAATACCCTATGAAACTAGCCCAACTGTTCACCTGACCTAAATGAGCTAATCGAACTTCAGAGCATGGATCCTATTTCATACTCACTCAGACTGGACTTTTGTTGAGTTAGTTTTTTTTTTTTTTTCTTTTTGATTAGCAAAGCTTTTGACAGGTTTCTCAAGACTTGACAGTTTAGCCTCAGCTCTTTTCTGGAGGTGCTCATGACATCACTTCAATGTCACAGGCACTTAAGCAGCATCTAGGTCCAGAATATCAGAAACTGAAGTTCTCCTTCTACTCTGCTTCCTCACTTGAACAGTCACTCTGATTTAATGGGGGTCTTGGAGTGTCACTGTGTCAGGACAGATTTTCTCTTGACAGTGGAAAGACCAGTTCCTGAACCTGAAGTCCTTTATTGGGAGCTTGACACCGATTTTTCCACATTCTTTGACCTTTCCTGTAATGACTCAGACTGTGATTTTGTCCTTGATTGCCCCGTTAATCTACAGCATCTTGGAAATGATCTGGAGTGGAACTGAGACTGTCATCTCAGTCCTCAAATCTCAGATGTGAAAGTGTCACCTATACTCTGACAGGCAAACCCAACACATTATTATTACAGCACTTCTTCAGGAAAACGAAAGTATTTTTTATTGCAGAAATTGCATCTTAGTCATGCATCCTTGATTTGTCTTGTCAATTCTGTAAACAGTCTTCATATATATTGCTTGGTTTGATATCTAGATATCTCACAACACTGTTTTTCATATTTAAGAATAGTTTCTTTGCATTCAGATTTCTGACAACTCTGGATTTGTGCTACCAAATTAGTCATGTGAAGAAGAAAAATATTGCTGTGAGTTGAATGATATAATCAGCAGAATAAATACAAGAAAACATTTAAAAGGCAGCATTATCCCTACCATCTCCTCAAAAAAAAATGGTGCTGACAGATTTTTGTGAATCTAGGGCTTTGTTCAAAGTAATTTCATAAGAACTTTTCTATATTCTGTATGCAAACTGAGTATTCCTGTCTAAGCACAGAATCTGGAGGAGATAAAAGCAAATGAGGTATGTAACAGATGAAAATTTAGGGATATCCTGGCCAGGAAGCTAAATAAAGCTTCATTAATTATTTAGTCCTTCGTAATAATGGGATAAAGTGCCTCTCATCCTGGGACATCTACCACATGTCCAGACAGTTCTCATTCTCTGGCCTTTCAACTAAGTGTGGGTCTCCTGCCCAGACAGCAGGACTCCTGCATTACTAAGGAGAGGACATTCAAAGTGCTGGGAGAGATACTTCTGAGAGAAAGCAAGTACAAACGTGCACACCATACACAATCAGTCACAGAAAATGTCACCGTGGGTTTAAGGCCTGACTCTACAGACACTTACACACATGCTTATTTTTTTCTGTTAGTGATGTGACAATTCAGAACAAAATCGAGCAGGTACTGAACTTGTGTTCCTGCTCAGAGCCTTACCAAAGGTCCATGTTTGCACGCTAACCATGAAGTTACTAATAATTTCTCCACAAACTCTATATACACCTTCATCATTTTCATTCCCCCTACATAATGTGCATCCCACAAAGAGCACTAAGAAGGCAAACGTGATAGATGGTGGTCACCTCATGGACAAGGGTGAGACCTGCCGTGTGAGAAGGGTGTGTTGTTCCTCCACCATCACCTCAATGAAGCACTCATCCAAAGGGCTGTTTGTGCGTCCTTTTGAGGCAGGAAGAAACATGTTGTGTGCTGCAGGCCATTGATTTGAGAACTCTTAATGGTCTCTAACCTTCCCCAGCCAAGGTGACATCAGATCTGCTGCCATGGGAGGGCAGCAAGGATTTGTGCCTGCTTGATGGGAAGGTCTGTGCACAGCATGACGTGGTTGCAGTGCCAGTGTGCCTCCCTGGGAACTCCAGTGGCCATGGCTCTTGGTTTGTATTAAGAGAAGGAGCAGAAAGATGTCACAGCTATTGTAGGAAGTGAGATGTATATATTGAGGAAATCTATGAGTTATTCAAGGAAATAATTTCTTCTTCCCATTCAAGGTGGGTATGTGGCTCCAAGGTGGGATATCTGACGTTTCTCATGTAAGCTGAATACCTACACAATGGGGAGAGCTTAAGATCTATCTGCACATTTGGAGGTTTGGAAAGTGCCTTTAGCACTCCAGAAAAATTGTTTTGCTAAGGCTCCCCATATTAAAGTCCAGTGCAACCATTAATTCCCAATACCTGACCATAAGGTAATTCAGGCTGGAAGGGACCTCAGGAGTCTTCCAGTCCTGCCTCCTGCTCACAGCAGGGCCAGGCCAGGTTACTCAGAGCCAATTCTGATCATCTGAAACGGAGCCTGGCAGGAGGTTGGATGGCTGAATGCCTTCAACCTTTCCCTGTCATACAGGATTCTCCCTGTCAGAGAGTATAAATATAGCTCCATAATGCTAACAGGTTGGGAAAGCTTTAAAATCAATCTGTCCTTGTTACCTGTATGTTGAGTTAAAAGGACTGAAAGGCATAAAATGTTTAAGAATGAACAGGATTAAAAGAATAAGCAGATTAAAAAAATCACAATGGATCTTGTGTAAAGTGTTTGATTCTTCAGCTGTCATCTAAAAGCAAAAGGTTATTTAGTCTAGTGTCCCTTGAGAGGATTTGTCCCAGATTGGTGGGAAAGCATATCCTTTTGTTAAACACAGGAAGCCAAGTACACACATGTCCATGTTATGTATTCAAAAGTGAACTGAATGTTTATTTGTATTTAAATTGTAAAAATTTGAACAGATGAGAAAAAACTAAATTATCCATACTGGGTAATTAATTGGTTATATTGTTCTACAGACAGGATGCTCAGCAGGCTTAAGATAACTCATTCTCTTTGCCAGGTAGCAAATAGCAGTTCTGCATTAACTGTCCATAAAATCAAGTGAATACATGCTGGAACTGTGATTTTCACATCTGTGTTACTCCACAAGCAGAGCTCAGTAAAGCATCTGGCCTGTCTGTACATTGTGTCTAACAACAGACAATGTTATCCAGTTTATTTTTTCTTTATACTTTTAGAAGGATTAATATACTCTTTTTTAAGGGACATTCTGGAAAAGACCAGATACAATAATGAAGATAGGTGAAATTTACAAAACAGCTCATGAGGAGAGTGAGGACACTTGATGCTATAGAAATAGCACAATTCAGAGATTTTCTCATTGAAATTAGCAATAAGGTGTTGAAATTTGCTTGAAATTGGTGTTGAGTTTAGCACTGAAATTTGCTTTAAGGTGTATACCTTAAAGCAAATATAAGACGAGAGCCGAAAAATCTGACAATTGCTTTTATGTCTGTGATGCTGATTGAAAGTATTGGACAGTATTCTTTTCTTTGGAGCATGAAGTCATTTTTTCTTAAGTATCTATTAAAAGTAAAAGGTGATACCGTAGAATCAATACCTAGCCTGACTCCAGAAAAGATATTGCTAGGGCTGGAAATTTAATTTTGTTATTTTGAGTCACACAAACCTTGGACTTTCTGCCAATCTGCAAAGTAATCAGGCTAGAAAATCTTATGATAGAGGCACCTGCTGCTAGGAAACCCAGATTAATATTACCAGCACATATTGAGTAGGCTACTGAACAGCCAACACATACTAATGATGCTTGGGCTGTGAAAAGTCAGCTGGCAGCCTTGAGACACCCCATTGTTGGTCCCTTGAGCTCTGCAGTTCCGCAGCTTCCCAGTACCAGCACAGACACTTCTTGACAGAGCAACTTTACCCTTTCTTTTTTAATTTATTTATTCCAAAGTAGGTCATGCTGTGCCATCTGTTGACACTTAAAACCCACAGAGGTTTCCAGATTCCCTGTGGTCTCCTGCAGTTTAACATGTATTTTTAATAGCCTGTTGCTCTACCTAGCTGCTGTATGTACTGAGACTACTAATCACAACAACTCGTTCAATCACATAATGCAACTGAGTGCAGGTCTTGAAGTAATGTATTAGAGGTGAGTATGGCTGAGAGGGGGGGGAGCACAACAAAAGGGGCCTGATTTTTTTGCTTATGGTGAATCCTGGGCAATACTGCTTTCAACAAAGAGGTGCTCATGTCCACCTGCTTTCTGCTTCTCCAGCAGCCTTGTTGAAAGCTTAGGAAAGCAATCAGACCCAGACAGGTACACAGTGGGTCTTTTCAGACTGCAGTTAAATTCGCTTCTCTTGTTCTCTAATGGTGAGCATGTGAATTGAAGAGTATTTCACATCCACAGTTGTCTTTAAGTTCCTTGCACAGCACTCTCAGCTCTCTCCCACATGCCTGTTCATTGTGAATTACCCACACACTGCGAGGATGATTTAAAAAAAAAACAAAACAACTAGTGCTCCTGATTTTAAGTAATGACATTCAAGTTATCCACAGGAAGATTTCTGGAAAGGCACATGTCCACACTGGTGCAACACTGGCATTGCACACAAGTCCTAACAAGTGTCCTTGGTATGGGATACAGTAAGCAGCACTGGCAGGGAGAGGGGAGCTCACATACATGTGATATAAAGCATACATATATATATATAGAACACACAGACATTGGTACGTGTACATTGTGCCTGAGAGTGTAGGAGATGAACAGTTAACTAAAGGCCCTGACCACCTTGCTACTAACTGGATGTTAGTAACAGTAACAAGGTTATGAAGTACCCCAACAAACTGCAGTTCAGGGTCTCTAAAATGTGCTTTAAAAAAAAACCAGCTTAACTCCAGGCAACAACAAATAGGCTGAGGTAACTAAAGATCGAGCTCTCTTGGGCTAGAAACAACTAGAACACATTACCTAAATTTGCCAGATGTCATCGGGCAATGTATGACTTCACCTTGAAATCATCTGAACCATTAGTGGAAACCGAAATGGATTGGACTACCTTGTTCAGCAGTACTGTTTGACCTCCACTGTTTGCAACTGTCAGTACTCCTTCACAGGTCTCTGGATATACTGGATGCCCTAGTTTCCTCGAATTTTAAAAATACAAAAACATTCTTGTTTCATTTCACAGTGATGACTGCACAAGTTCAAAATGACCCTGAAATCCTGGCAAAGTTCTGCATGTGTGTTACATTGATTTGAAGAAATCCAACTGCACTCTCATGAGTTATCTGTACAAAATTAGCAAAGTTCATAGTATTGTAAATTAGAAAGATGGTTATTTCAAGCAGCCCTGTGGAAATTTTTTTTTTCCTTTTTCACTTTTCTGCTTATTTTTTTCCCAGAAAACTGATATCAATTCCAACAAGCCTGCAAATTCACTATACCCGTAAACCTTTTTGTCAGCAGTAAACCCAGAAGTATACATGGTGAGTGCAAAAATACTCTGTGTTTACTTATATTTGTGATACTACAAATTAAATTTTTAAAAAGATGAAAAAAATTGTTGTGTGCTATAATAGTTACAGCCACTGCATTATTGCTTTGTATATTCCCATTGTGACTAGATAAAGTGTGGTTTTGAAACTATTTTTTTGAAATTAATATCTTAAGCAAATAATTATTAATGAACACCCTTAAGGCTTGTTGTGTTTGTATTTGCATGATTGGTACAAATCAAGAACAAAAATAATTACTCTTTTTAATGTAATTTCCCAAGGTATTATGGAAAATGTCAACACTTAATACAAATGGTTTTATTATTATGCAATATATCATATTTCTGATTTTAAAAAAATAATAACAAAAAAGCTTTGAAGGTAAAGAGATTTTCAGTTACTGATTTTCAACAGTAAGCTGCTGGTTTGCTGTCTTAATAGCTCCTCAGTACCACTAAATCCACAATAAAGTACTTAATAGTAATTTGTGATGTCTAACAGATGTAATTCATTTAAGATTCCTGTGGATGGCTAATATATAATAAATTTGCTGTCTATCGGCAAAATAGTATACTCATATGAAACAAACCAGAGGCTTTCACATTAATTTTGTGAGATGAAAATGTCCATCTATATTTAAATATAAATTTAAAAATATAAAATTGAATATCCAGTTGTTTGAGTTGAGTGCTCATCTTCTGTCTGTTTAAGCCAGAAATAGATACTGTCTGTGAACAAACAGCTGTAATACTTCAAAGGCTCAGTGTATTAAAAATAAAGAACTTTAAAAGTTGCAAAGTACTTTCTTCCTCCAAGGGAATAAAAGAGCTGGGGCCTAACTGTGGTTCTGTTTGAATCAATAGCAAAATTAAACTATTTCTAGCAGCATAGGATGTAAATAAGTAGTGGCATACATATGCGAGTAAAGGGTCATTTTAACATCAGGAAAGATAAGACTTTTTTCATTACTTTGAAAAGTTTAACACAGTCTAGATTTCACTTTTCATTTACATTTGCACTGTCATAGATATGAAAAATGTTATCAACCATTTTTAAACTGGAAGCTGAGAGAAGCAATTAAATGTGTAGAGATTTGTGTAACAATTTTTGACGTTGTTTCAGCTCTATCAGGATTTAACAGGGAAAACACTTGGTCCTGAGTGTACAGGGATGAATTAACTCTCTTTTAGAGGTAGTGGGGGAGCAGTTGACACCGATGGACAGAGTTGCTGCAGTTTGTGGCCACTACACACCTACCTGCTTTCTGTGTGTTTGTTTCCCGTGCTGTGGTCTATGAGTCAGCCAGCCATGTACAGTGGGAAAGCTGCAGTCCCTGCTCACTGTCGTGCTCCTCTCCTGCCCAAAGGTGAGGTACCTGTTGCTCAGGCTTTCAAGAGGAGTTGGCAGCCATAGAGACTTAAGCCTTTCACATCTCATCATCAGTTTTTCCTTCCACTCTGGGCTGTTTGTGTTTGTTGCCCAGTTAGAAAGTCATGCTGATGCCAGGTTTTTGCTTTTATATTTCCTTCACATATATTCGTAGCTCTGTAGACTATTGTTGTATAGTTATATAGCTCCTAGCTAACTCCAGTATTTTTCCCTACCTTCTCCCTACCCTGACAGGCAGAAGGACAAAACACATTCCAGAAGCTCCAAGCCCCGGGGGGTCCAAGGCCCCTATCCTATCTTGGTTCTTGCTGGGAGCCAAGGTTGAAACCAGCTCTTCGAGACACATTTTCATAAACAAAGTTTAGTTCCTATCTAAAGGGGCGGCTACAGAAGAGGTGGAACCAAAAGGGGGCAATTACTTCATCACTTGTGTTTCTAATTGGGGATTATTGTCCATTATGCTAATTTGCTAAACTTATAAAACTGTATTCACCCTTTGCAGGGTGCAGCTTTCTCCATATCTGCCCCTTGGAAGCCTCCAATAAAGACCAGCCTAATATAAAGCAGCCTTTATATTACCTCCTATACTAATATTGTCTCGAAAGTGTGTTGTTTTATTTCTAGGTCTTTAAAGCATCAATGCTATGAAATGAACCACTGAATTTATCTGACATTAAATAAGAAAAATCTGCCTTTTAGAGGAAGAAAGGAACTAAGCATCTAAACTACAACCAAATATAATAAAACAAATAATATAATACTTAAATGAAACAAAATGAAAGGCTCACATTCTCAGTAATGGAGCTGTTGTAGCATCAAATGTCTTGAAGAAACACGTATGCGATCAGGCTGCTTTCATCACAAATCTTTTCAAACTGGGATAGCAATATGACTGTAATGATACTGCTACTACAGAAATTATACAAATATAATAACTGGCATACAGTATAATGTGAAATAATGACCATATCACAGACTAAAATACATATGAAAATATAACAGTGTAAGAAACAAAAGAGCATAGTTGAGGCAGGACTTTTTTATTGGAGGAGTGAGAGGGATTCAAAGGCATTTTCTGCTGAGGTAAGATCTCAGCAGATATTTAGCACTTTTCTTGCTGTTACAAAAGTAAAATTTGAGCATGAAAGAGAGAGCAAGCAGTTAATAAGTTCTGTGTGTTAAGAGTGTTGGATATCAGTAATTTAATTCTCTGTTGACATTCTGATGTGCATACTTCTAAGAGCCCCATAGTAGCTGATAAGTTTTATGTAAGTCTTCAGAGAGACAATCCAAAGTAAGAAACCTAAATTTATTTAGCTCTGTCTTTTTTACTAGAGCTATCTGCTCTAATTGGCAATGTTTAAGAC
The DNA here is from genome assembly GCA_013397725.1 of Rhagologus leucostigma. Lineage (NCBI taxonomy): Eukaryota > Metazoa > Chordata > Aves > Passeriformes > Rhagologus > Rhagologus leucostigma. The sequence goes on from VZTD01005549.1 coordinate 666,536, forward strand.
AGGCAATTTTTGAACTTTTCTTGGAGTTAAATGATGTTCCTTCTTAAAACAATCTCACCTCAGCTGGACAAAAAAAAAAAGGGCAAAAATAGCTACAGCTAATTCCTTGCTGCGTTCTTGCACTTTCAGAGTGCAAATGAAAATCTGCATCAGATAGAAAAGTACTGTTTGTTAAACCAGTCTAAAGCTGGCAAAGCCTATAGTAGCCTCTGTGGCTAATGGTGCATGAAAGTGATTGTTTTGAAAATAACTGCGTCAGTTTAAAATATTATTGCCTGTCTCCCAGAGGATACCACCCACATAGTGGAGTCAGCAGACTGAGAACAGAGATAACTCTAAGCTGCTTCAGGATAAAATCCAGTGTTTAAAGCATAAAATGCCAAGGGGGTTGGGGGCAGCTTGAATTAAGCTTTTGGACTTTGCACTGAAACAGCTCAAGAGGCAATTGTGTCTCATTCTGCCACGAGAGTTGGGGCAGGCGTCTATGGCAGGCACAAAGAGCTGGGGGCAGCAGCAAACAGCCACAGCTGCCTTCTCAGTGAGGGTGGCTGAGCTCTTTTACCTTTTTGGTACAGGTCCACAGCATCTGGGCAAATGCTGAGGTTTTAACCACAAAGTCAAATAGCTAATAAAACATGCTGTGTGAGGAATTTCAGATTTAATTCTGAGTATTGCACATGATGTAACCAGACATTAAGGGGGAACAATAAGCTCATGTTTTCTGTGTCAGTCTGCTCTGAATTTTTGACCACACTGTGATTAACTCTTAAGTGGTGGGAATGATATGTCTACAGGGAGACTTCACTTTTCTGAACCCACCTACCCTGCATTTTTTCCCCTAATAAGAAATGTATGGCATATAGTGGCACTCTTGATCAAGAAATGGTTAAAAGAGACAGTATGCTTCAGTGACTTAAGCCATTTCTCTTCCTGAGATCCTTAAAATTCTTCTGCTCTGTGCTGATATAGATACTGTGATCTGACCAAAGAAGCCCTTATCATGCTTTCTTTTTAAACATAGGATTCACTGTTGTAGTATTCTATGTCTTGGTATGTACTTCCTAATATAAAGCTATTTGTAAACCAGGCTGGAATGTTATCTTAGGCAAGCCAGTGTATAGCTCCTACACACAGCAACAGCCTACTTTTGTCTTTAATACTCATTGTTTTTAAAGCTTTGGATCTTGGCTTGAAATCCAGGCCACCCGGAATTTAACAGCAAAACTTCCACTGAGTTCAGTCTGATCTGGATTTCAACTTCAATGCCTAATGTTGCTAATGTGGGATGTGGTAAACTTGATCATCCAGTTTTTTATGGCCACAACAGATGTTCCTTCTTTTAGACCAATGGAAAGCTACTGAACTTCATCCACCCTCCAAAACAAAAATACAAGTATTTGTTTACAGCCTGATTCCAGGAACACGAACTGAATTAGCAGCTGTGAGGTTTGTTCTTATTTATTTATGAACAAATATATGCACAATTCTTGCTTTTTCCAAAGAAATGTTGCCTGCGTTGTATTTCCTCTGTATAGTAACAGTATTTTTAAAAGTCTAATACTCCATTATAATTTGTTTAGCACAATCAAAGTATCATCATAGTATTTTTTACCTCGTTTTTTAAAAATGGACAAATATTCTTCCTCTGTCTTAGAAAACAACATGTTATGGTTATATGTTTTTCATTTTGTAGACTAATAATTTAGACTGACTATAAGACAACATTCTTGCAATCATGACCCAAGGCACAACCTATGGAAAATGAAGGTACTGAAAAGAAATGTTTTCTTCCTCCTGCAGATGTTCAATCAATTTTCAAATGAGCATAAAAGGTTAAAAGACTGGTGCTTTCTCCAAAATTAGAAGAAAAAACATGATACTGTAGTTAACTGAGAACTGAAGTTTTGTAATATAAGGAGCAAGAAAATTACTGCTAATTTGATAGGTACCATCCCACTGGGGTAAATATCCAGTGGTTCTTCCACACAAACAACACACACTGACGAGGAGACAGAATAGGAACAAGAATAGGAGTGCAAAGGCTCTATTAAAGGAATGGAAGCCTCATTAACATGCATCTGTTGCTTATGAATAAAAGTACTTTACACCTTTTCCTTTGTCTTTCCTGAACCGGTCTGATTTCAGGAGTCACAGCACTGTTTTTATTGTGCCAGAATAAAAATTCTTGTGGCCTTGCTTAGTCTTCAGCTTATGCGAAGCTGTTTCTTTCCTTTGTTCACAACCAAGCCCCCCAGTTTGCTTCAATGTGTGCTGCAGCTGTGCTTATTTTTAGTTCTGTGGGCTGTCCTCGACAGTGATGCTCCCAGCAGCTCCGTCAGGGAAGGATTTATCAGAGTGGCTGAGCTGGCTGAGCAGCTCATGCTTCCACACACCTAGTCTCACTACAGCTTCCTTGTCCTGGCTCTTTGTGCATCTTTGCCCAATTTAACTCACTAAACCAACAGGAAATTACCCAGCTTTTTGAATAAGTTATTTTTCTGCCATTTTAGTGAATTGCACCAGCTCAGGTAAAGATCCAACAAATACCAAAGGCAGCCTAGCAAGTGGCACAAATTCTTGGCTGGATGACGGAAAATCATGGTGGAACTGTGAACTTTTGGAAGCAGGGACCTACTGTGTGTCTTGCAAAACCATTTCCAGATGAAAAATATCCATTTTTCTTTTCTAAGCAGATTTTTACTGACTGAACTAGCTCATTGAAGACAGCATGGTTGCTGGACCCAGACAAGAGAAGCAGCAGCAGGAAGACATTCCAGGAGGTATGGAGGGAAACTCTCCCGGTCAGCAAGTCCCTCTCAAGGAACCACACTTGCAGGTTGAACACAGAGCGTGCAAATTATCTGGGATTGTGAAGTGGAATATACCAAAATAACATATCCATTATTATGTTAACTGATGTTAACACTGAATATGATACATATTATCAGTTTTCAAACATGCAAATTGGAACTCTCAAGCTGGCATAAACTCTGTAATGCTTAAATTTATAAAATTATTGGATATCTTACTGCTGCATGCTTCACAAATCCTCACAGCAGACACAGAGGATTCCAAGTATATCCTAAAGGTTAATTTCAAGCAATTGAGACAGTGGTCACATTAGTAATTCAACCCTCTGATTATCTAAGATATCTCAGCTGGAAAAGAAAACCACAAGCTGTGAGCAGATAACATAATCCCTAAAAGTAATTTAGCTGTTCCCCATGAGTGGTAAATTTTCCTGGATGAGCCAGAGCTAACTTTGTCCCACTTTCAGATGCTGGCATTCCTGTGCACTCTCTACTCCTTCTTCAGCCCTCCAAACAAGCAGCCAGTTTGTTTGGAGGCAGCTGCCACTGTGCAATTTGCTCCGTGGCCAAGCCTCACCGTTCCTGTTAGCTGCGGCTCTGAGGCTCGGCATCCTCAGCTGTAATGCCACATTACTGATCAGGTATGTAAAGCTACGGAGTGTCCCAGATGAATCTATGCAAGTTCAACAGGAGCCTGTGTTTTTATTGAAGAAATACGAAACTGTATAGTGAACAGTAGTTCCTCAAGGAATCAGGTACTTGGAAAGTAAAAATACATGAGGTTTCTTTTCCCCTCCTCACTAAAACTTAAAGTGGGAGCCAGCTTTTTCCACGAGTGCAAAAGTGATTGGGTTTGATGTATGCCTAGAGTCATTGTTCCTAAAGAATGCTGGCCTGGTACTATCCTCAGGAACATTCTGCCTGCTCCAAGGGGCTTCCAGCCCTAAAAATCCCTTGGCAAACAGATCTGAATTATGGGACCCTTTGCTGAGTATGTGCCCCCTCAGCTGTTGACAAATACTTACTGCATGTATCCATAAGGATAGTTCAACATGTATCCATAGTTCAAAGTAAGTTCAGCACGTTTTGGGGTGGATGGCTTTATTCCACCCGGAAGAATTTGGGGGTGGAAGGAAAAAATGGACCATAACCATGATACTTGTCGTAGTAAGTTCCAAGGGTAAAAATAGCTCATCACAAACATAAGGCGTGGGAGCCTGAGCTCTTCTTGGAGTGACTGAGAGTCCTGTAGGGTTTGGGTGTCACTACGAAAAGAACCTCCCCCATCTTCTGTGGAGAGGGGAAACCTGCAGTTCAGCACACCAAAGCACCTCTCCAGGTGACAGAAAAGTTGCAGAGAAAGAATACAGTGAATAAAAAAGGACTTTCTGGTAATTAAATGAAAAAAGGAAAAAAAAATCCAGAATTTGTCATTTTGTTCCTGTTGACTTCAATTTTCATCAGGTATGGGTTGGTTCAATAGGCAGGCTCTTTGCTGTGTGGCTTGTATCTAAAAACTCCCGATCATCTGGCTCCCACAGGCCCGGACTGCAGAAATCCCAGAGAAATGATGAAACCCAAATCCAGTCAGACAGGGCTCCTGGTCGAAAAAAAATGATGATGTCAAAGAAGACATGGCATTTCCAAACCCAGGAGAGCCACAGCAGAGCTTGCTCTTGAATGCAATCTTGGCGCTGTGATGGTAACACATGTACGTAACAAGGTGTGTGTTCCATCAGCATGTTGGAACCAGATTAGGTTCCTTCACCCAGTGTGCAAGAGGCCAATCTGCACACAGAGTCAGGTATTTGATTTATTTACAGTTCTGCACAGGAAGAGGTGCTGGCTGCAAATCGACTATCAAAACACTTCACTACTTACACATTTTAGCAAAGGCATTAATGTTCCTTGGCTACAGGTTACATAGTTCTCCTATTACTTAGTATTCTATTTTTTATTGGTTAAGCGAGTCCCTCTCTTCTTGTGCTAATTAGTCCACACGCTCAGTCTTTCCCTTCCTTTGAGTCAGAGGACCATGAGGTGGTGGTTACGATCTCCCTCTGCCAGAATTCCCTTTCACCCAGTTGGAGCTGATTTCAGCGCAGTTGCTGAGTTGGCTTTGTTGGTTTCCTCCTTATCGTGGGAGTTCTGCCAAACGTCCTTGTGGCCTGTAAATTCTGCATTCTTTGTACCCACTATCAGTGGGACATCCTTCTCCCCAAGCTTTTTTAACACCACCCCCTCCCCACCAGGTCTGAGATCACTGAAGCACACCAAGCCCTAAAGTTTAACAAAGCAATTCTTCCAACAAGTAATTTATCTTTTTAATATTTTATGCTGGTTTTGGCTGGTGTGGAGTTAATCTTCTTCACAATGGCTGGCATGGAATTGTGTTTTGGATTTGTGCTGAGCACAGGGTTCATAATATAGAGATGTTTTCTTACTGCTAACCGGGGCTTACACAGAGCCAAGGCCTTTTCTGATTTTTGTGCTGCCATGCTGGGGAGGAGCCTGGGAGTGCTTGAGAGCCTGGGAGGAGACACAGGTGGGACAGGTGACCCGAACTGACCAAAGGGACATTCCAGACCATAGAACATCACGCTCAGTATATAAAGTGGGGGAAGAAGGAGGAAGGGGAAATGTTTGCAGTGATGGCGTTTGTCTTCCCAAATCACCGTTAGGTGTGATGGGGCCCTGCTCTCCTGGAGATGGCTGAACACCCGCCTGCCCGGGGGAAGCGCTGAATTCATTCCTTGCTTTGCTTGTGTGCCTGGCTTTTACTTTCCCTATGGAACTGTCTATCTCAGCTCGTGAGTTTTCTGCCTTTTACCCTTCCGATTCTCTCCGCGATCCCACTGAGGAGGGAGTGAGCAAACAGCGCCCGGGACCACGGCCAGCACGGGCTACGGGCGGGCCCGCGAAACTCCGCTGGCTGGCCGGGGGTGCCGCACCGGGCACGCTGGGGCGAGGAGTTCCGACTGGGCGCCGCCTCCAGGCCAGGCCGGGATTACAAACTACATTTCCCATCGTGCCCCGCGGCGTGGCAGAGGCGATAAAGGCGGTGGCAGCGCAGGTGTCACGCCGGAGGGTAGGCTCGGGCCGGCCGGGAACCGCTGCTCCCGAGGCCTCATGAAGCCGCAGGAGCCTCCGGGGAGCGGCCCCGCCACCGCGCTGGAGGCGCTGAAGCAGCGGGCGTGCGAGAGCGTGGATCTGAACGCGGCGCGTCTGGGCGCGCTGAGCCGCGACATCTGGAGCCGTCCCGAGCTGGCGTACGCGGAGCACCAGGCGCACGACGCCCTGACCCGCTTCTTCGGCGGGGACCTGCCCGGCGCCGCCTGGGCCGTGCAGCCGCGCTACAAGCTGGGCACAGCTTTCCGCGCCGACTGGGGCACGGCGGCCCCGCAGGACCCGCTCCGCCTCGCCTTCCTCTGCGAGTACGACGCGCTGCCCGGGCTCGGGCACGCCTGCGGCCACAACCTCATCGCCGAGGTGGGAGCCGCCGCCGCGCTGGCGCTTAAGGCCGCCCTGGAGAGCCTGGCGGAGCCCGTGGCCGTGCAGGTGGGAGCCCTCCCGGGGGAGCGGTGGTGAGCTCTCCCTGACAGCCCCTGACTCTCTCTGTGCGTTTGTGCTGCAGATCACTGTGCTGGGGACGCCCGCGGAAGAGCAAGGGGGAGGCAAAATAGACCTGATCAAGGCTGGAGCGTTCGATGGCCTGGATGTGGTTTTCATGGCGCACCCCTCGCAAGAAAACGCTGCTTACCTGCCCGACGTGGCCGAGCATGAGTGAGTGGATGGGTTCAGGTGGAAAAAGGCAGTTTGTTATTTGCCTTTTGTCCTCTTCCTGAGAAGGGGACCTGCTTTAGCAGTGGCTGAACCCGGAACCTTGCAGGTGCCCTTCAGCCAAAGGTATTTGCAGTCAGCTAAGGAGCCAGGTTACTGTTAGGGAATGGCGCTCTGAGCCATTCTTCCAAAGTGCTGTGTTCAGCCTAGTGCTCAAATCCCTGACTGCTCTGAGATATTCTTCTATGTATCCTAAAAATCCATTCTTTGTTCTGATGTTTCTAGGCGTTTATTTTAAACATGCATGTGGTTATGCTATCTGTTAAAGCAGAATTTAAAGATGCAACTGCAGGGTCTCAAGGGTCGTAGTTCCATGCTTTGCGGGATGCCAGTCATGTGGTCCTCTATGCATTTTAATCAGTTTGGAGGGTGTTTCAGGTTTGCCTTCCTCCTTTTGAAAAGAACTGGCTAGCTAAGCCTGACGGATGTTTGGATCTATAGTAACTTCCACACTAAATCTAGTCATGGCCATGTTGTGTGCATTAACTCTCCCATCAACTTTTTGGTTTTGATCCAGAGTAGTTCCTGTGTTTCCTTCATGTTTGCCCCCAGTGGACAAAGTAGGGACAACAGGCCTACCCTCACACAGCTGCCTTTTTTGCCAGCCATGTAACTCTTTGAAAATTATACCTTGTCTTCTTCTGATTAGCCCTGATGTTCAGAGACAGCACTGGCTCACTTGTACTTTGAGTCACTTGACTTGTCTTAGAGTACACCTTGCTGGATGTGCATCCCCAGGATTGTACATAGTACATGAGGTGCAATTTCCTTAGATGTTACTCAGCTGATGCAGGGACCATAGTCTTTCCTCATAATTTTGGAGACAGTTGGCATGTTTGGGACTTCCTCTTCAGTCGTTTTCGCTCAATCAAGTCTTAGGCAAATGCTTGGTCTTTAAGTACGTGATTTTTTAAAAATACTTTGGAGCTTCATTCTTTTCTTTCTCTGCCGGTCTGCAAGGCCATGCTGTTCTTCCTTTGGTGTTATAAAAATCTGCTTCCATATCGTCCCAGCAGTAGTCTGCCAGCAGGTTTTGTTCCTACGTTTTATGTCACGTTTTATGTCAGGTTTTACGTGTTGTGTGATTCCTGATCTCAGGGTCTTACCTTGCAGAGACTCCACTAGTAAACTCCCTCCTGTGCAACAGTTTTTTCAAGTATTACGTTTGGCTGTCTCAGACTAAATTCTGAATTAGTTAAATAACTAATTTTCCAATCATTTATGACTTGATGTACTGGGAACTGTTTTCAGCTTGTTGTGCTACCATCCAGCTCTGATAGGCTTGATTTTACTGACCGCTTTGCTTTTACCAGGGCTGTTTCCAGTGGGTAATTTGCTTCTGTTACTGCCAAGTTGAATGGTAAAACAGACAGGGTTAATCTTCATTACCTGGCCAGTTCTCTGCTATATTCCTTTGTCATTTTTCTAAAGAGTCTTAACGGGTTATTGTAATCTCCTTCAAGACTTAGCCCGACTTGCATTTGCTTTACCTTAAGACTATATTTATAATCTTCAAGATGTGGTTTTCGATGATAGTTTTGTTTTTCTGCTTGCAATAACCTTTTGAGTTTGAGACAGTAAGATTTGGAAATCTCTATTCAGAGGTCAAGGTCTGCAGTAGGATGCAAGTCCTAGATAGCCTTTAAACCTTTGAACATGGAGTAGGCATGGAATTGAAGTGCTGAGTGAAACAAGTTATTGCCTCCAAAAGCTTGAAATACTGAGTTTGTCATGTTTTATGTAATTATGAGGTTTAAAAGGTAGAAAGACAGTTTTTCTAATTTGTAATTGATCTTTGGTTGTTTGCAGGGAGTTTAAGGACTGGTGACCTCTAAGTTGCTGGTATTGCTGTGTCTGCAATTCTGAAAGCTGGCTTGTGCCTGAAATAAGATTAACATATTGGGATAACTGGTGAATACATGCCACAGTTTGCTGATTCTTATTCACTTACCCTTCACTTAATCAGCGTATTTATTGTTGGTCAAACAGGATCTACATTCTTCTGCTGGTATTCTTAAACTGGCTTAGGGTGTTATTATTCTGCAAAATCTGTTGGGTTTTTCTGACTGTATGTGACATTTGTGTAGCAAAAGAAGTACAAGTAAAGGAATACTGAAAGAACATTTTTTTTTAATAAGAAACACATGTTTCTTGTGCGAAAAAATACTGCAGTATGATTTTTTGCTGTGCTTTGCCTTCTTTCCATTTTTTTGGGAATGTCCAGGGATCTTTGTGAGTTGATTTGAGGGGCTGCAGTCTAATACTTGGGATATTAATGAACAGGTTTCTTGTATTTCTTAATGATGATAAATTTTAAATAAATCTTATAGTCTAGAGAATGTGTTCTGTGACTGTCTTGGAAGATTAGTGGGGATGGAAGAAGGCATCCTTAATTTGGATTGCAGCAGTAGTAAGAGATGTTTCCTGTTGCAATGGTACACTGCATTGTGTCTCTCTTTGCCATCCAGAATTTAAGTGCTGGTGTTAACTTGCAGCTGTGGCATGGTTCTGAGCACAAGGGGTCACTTCAGGATGACTGGTTAAGTTGGCATTTGTGCAGGATGGAGGGACAAATGAGTTAGGGTGGTCATGACTGGATAAGAGACAGGTTTTGTGTCTTGAGGTGGAAGGAACTCTTTAAGCTTGAAGATTGAGTTTTTTCTGTGAAGGAGTGGGTATGGAGTACAAACACATTTAGTTTTGTGTATTTTATAAATAGTGAGACCTTACATGTAGGTGTCAGTATTTAATGTTTTCCTCTTGTGTAAAGAGTTTTCATATAATCTGAAATACTAAGTTATTTTGTAAGGCTGATATTAATGGCCCTCAGATGAAGTGAAGCATGAATTCTTAGTGCATATGTTGAGGTGCAGTATTTTATGACTCCAGTGAAGTTGGAGGATAGCCTTTGCATTAGATTTCCTCCTTGTTGCAAGCCTTTTTACCACCTTTTTTGGAGGGTGCAAGGAGAGAACATCCTTGCTGTAGCATAATCATGTGTATTTTATGCTAGGCTATGCTTTTACTATACTTGTAAAACTTGACTTTGTTATTTAGACGTGGGTTGTATGTGATCGTATATGCTTTTGCTGTTTTACATACTGTACACATTTTATTTGACAAGAATTAGGACACTCAACTTCTAATTTTGAATCAGAGAAAGGGGTTTGTTATCCTCTCAGAAGAGCGCTAATAACTTTAAGTCTCAGAACAGTCAGGTAGTATAAAAAAAGCTTTGGAGAAATTTAATTAATATGTGAAACATGTACTCTTCAGGAAAAGGCTATATAATGGTATATTGCCAGTAACTCCCTTGCCTGACTGGCTCTTGGTATCATTCCATTTTATTGGTTTTCTAGAAATCTTTCAGCTTTTTTCTGCACTCAAAGATAGTTTAACTATGCAACAGTCTAGTGCCAGGTAAATTGTTTGGTGTTACGCTGCACAAAATTTAAATAACATGTTTGTGTGAACAAAAGGAACTTTTTTATTTCAAAGATTTTTTTTTTCAGTGAATGAGAAACAAATAAGCAATGCCTTTTGTTTCCTAGCGTGACTGTGAAATACTATGGAAAAGCTTCTCATGCTGCTGCTTATCCTTGGGAAGGAGTTAATGCATTAGATGCTGCTGTTCTTGCGTACAACAATCTGTCTGTTTTAAGACAGCAAATGAAACCGACCTGGAGAGTTCATGGTGAGATCTTTATTAAACCTAATGTCCAGCGAGTAAGAGTTTAGGCTGTTGAAGTACTAACAGAATATTACACATTCCAAAGTATTGCACTAAAGCACTAAATTAGTAGAGTCAAATATTACGAAACAGCACCATTTCATTTAAATGGTGTGTCTGCAGCCTTTAAAATCATGTCAGTGTCCAGAACTAACTGCTGAAAATAGGCTGAAAGGTCAGATTTGAAAGGGGACTCTGATGCCCGGGTAAAGGCTAGACAAATTTTAAGTCTTGAAGTTGCAGTTCAGAAACAAAGAAAAAAGTGCTAGGTTTCTTTTGGTACATGGCCTTGAACTCCTTAATATATATGTGGGTTTGCAAAGGTGTAAGATTAAATGCTTCCAAACAGTGAAGTATTACTTACTGCATCACTTTTTTAGTAGACATTCCATTAATTAGATGGCATTTATTGGGAAGGTCTAGTGGTCTGGAATGAAATCTATTTGGTGAAGTACAAAAACCACGTAATGGCAGAAGATTATAGTTCTGGTTAGTATCCCAGTCAACTAGATGTTCACTGGATTCTAATATTTAATATCTAGTAGGTTTTGGATTAGAAAGGCCATTTTGCAGTAAGACTTTTTAACAATTAAGCTTGACTCCTACTCCTTCAATGTCATGCATTTCTGTCTCTAAAGTGAGAAAGGTTCAAAAGGTGAGATGAAGCTGCCCTTTAGCTATAAACCCAGGCTTCCGTATTACACCCAATACAACTTTTTCCAAGTTGAAATTAAGAAACTTTGCCAATTCTACAGGACTTTTGAATTTAGAGCTATTTATTTGGAATACTTGTTGTGAGCTGAAAAACCTTCCAGAAGTTCTGAGCTAATCATTATGTATCTTGGCTGCTTGTGCTGTATATAATTCAAGTGTGTATTTCTCTCCAGGATATCTGGATGGAGTCCTGATCCTTTTGACTGTAGATGAAGCTGTTTGCAGTTCTGCTGTGCAGCATGCCCAAATGAATTTCAGACAGCAGGCACAGCGTCTTTATCCTATTTCTCTGTAGAAAACAAGGCACATAATTAAGAGTTTTGGTGTCTACAACCCACGTGTTGCAGGTTTAAGGTTGAAGATGCCTAAGTCTTCTGTTGAATCTAAGCCTAAACCCCTAAATACTGCTTTCTTCGTAGTGTATAAAGGCTACATGGGTAATATTCGCAAAAAATCTAAGTATCTAAACAAGCCCTCTAGAGGTAATGTTTCCTGAACAGCAGCAAAACTGAAATTACTGTGTTGATACAACTGCTGTCATAAACCTGGTTTTCAAACTGGAAATATTTAAAATATTTCTGGGAAAGGACAAGCAGCCAGAATGAGATTTAATTTTTGGAATGCTTTCTTTACAACGCTGTGTAGGAGATCTCATGTTGTAGACTTGCAGTATAATCAGTGGCTGAATTAAGTGATCCTAAAAATGGTAGTGTTAACCCACTAACAAAAGCTGAAATAATTTCCATTGCTGGTAATTATTGCTGAAGTCTGGAATTTCTAACCAATGTTTCGTGTAATGAAATATTGTTGTCCTGAGTTTATCTGAGATTTTGATGTTATCTTTCTTCCCTGCTTATGAATGGAGTATATGTTGCCCCCTTGAAAAACAGGAATGTAGATTTTTTTTTCCCCCCTCAAGAAGTTGTATTAAACAGATTGTAAAAAAAAGTTTCCATCCAGAAGGGCAAATTGGGTGCTACTAATAGTGTGCAGGCAGCCTGCTTTTAATCTAGGTCTGCTATCCAGTCCATAATGCAGCTGTATTGAAATTTAACTGTAGACCTACTCAGACTCTCTCCAGTTGCATTTCCGATTGTGTTGGACAAGACAAGTGAAAGCTGTTTACTCATGAAGGTGCTTGTTCTGAGAAAGCTTGTTATGGGTATGTGTCATGCAAATTTGCATGAATACTCACTGCTTCCTTTCCTGTGATGTCTGTCCCTCTCATCTGAGCTGTTTCTATTGTTATGGACAAATACTGATACTGGCTTAATTCAGCTCTTTGTTTTTTATTTTCACTGTCTTTGAGACTGGAAAGGTTTTACTTGAGGTGAAGTTGATATTCTTAATAGGTTTTCTGCACCAAAAGCAACGTTTTGTTGCCCATTTGCATCTCATTAGTGCTGTCTCTTCAGGCCTCAGTGACACACATCAGTAACTTCTGCAGTATTTCCATTTAAGGTAGAAGTTTCTCAGGTTCCACAGAAAACAAATCTTATTCCGCGTACAAGAAATTGAGGGTAGGAGGCCAGGGAAACAGCCTGTTGGAAGCAGCTAGCTGCTATTGCAATGAAATCTGATATACAGTTGGGATGTACAATGTTTTCTTGTTGAAATATCTAAATATTATTGTCTTTTTTAATGTCTTTGATGCCATAATGTAAAAGATGTAGTTAATCACACATTTCCGTGAAGGAGCACTTTCAACTCAAACTGCACTTGTGAATAAAGCTACATGTATTATACGTGGCAATATTTCTGAAGAATTAATATGAGCAATCTAATGAACTTTTTGTGCACTACAACACACACATTATTCCAGTACTGCTGCAAAATGCAACTTACTCAGTTTTTCTTCAAGCTCGCAAAGTATGTTGGAAACATTCCAGTTGAGGAAACGTTTAAAAGTTGGAATCCACTTTAGCGCTTATAGCAATTCTTTTTCTTGTTGGCAGACAGATTGCTTTATGACTCCAATGCATTGAATTTTAGGGGATTAATTAGAAATGCTAGTTTGGCTTGACTCTGGGATTTAAAACAGATGTCTAACCAAAGAATGCTGTGAAATTGTTCTGAAAGACGTTTACATGTTCCACTTAATCTGACATGATAAAGAAACTTTGTCCACATGCTGCATTTTTTACATTCTTTGTATTTCATGCTCAGCTGATATTTTGTTGGTTTTGTTTATGTATTTATAGTTCTTGACCAAGGAATTTCATGACAGTGCTGAAGATCAAACAATTACATTTAACACTGACAACATGACTTTTCCCTTTCTGCAGGTGTAATAAAAAACGGTGGTGTGAAACCTAACATCATTCCTTCTTACACTGAGCTAGAGTTTTACTTGCGTGCTCCTTCAAGGAAAGAGCTTTCTGTTCTGACAGAGAAGGTTGAGAACTGCTTCAAATCTGCAGCACTGGCCACAGGGTGCAAGGTAACAATATATTCATTATCATGTGTTTCTGTTACGCAGACCAGAACAGGAAATCAGAGTTTACATTATTGTCTGCATAGTGTTTAGCCAAAGTAAATATAGATTACTGTGATACTTTTTGCTGTTCCTTTGCTTTGTGTCCTGAAAGAAAGCTTTGGTTTATAAATAGAAAGCCAGAGAATTCTAGAAGTATCTGTGCTGGGAGAGACTGCTGGAGGTCATCTGGTCTAATTGTCTGTTCAGTGCAGGATCAGTTAGAGCAGGTTACTGAGTGGTGTGTGGACTTTTGAGTACTTCCAAGGATGAAATTCTACCACCTCCCTCAACAAGTGCTCTACCTGCCTCATGGTGAATAAGGCTTTTCCTAATGTTTATGCTGCAATGACTTGAGCACTGGAATAGGTTGCCTGTAGAGATTGCAGTGTTTCCATCTTTGCAGATATTCAAAAGCTGCCTCAGTATGGTTCTGGGCAACCAACTCTAGGTGACCCTGATTGAGCAGGGGAACTGAGCGAGATTACTTCTGTAGGGACTTTCCCACATGAACCACTCTATGATTCTGTTGTATCCAATGGGAATTTCCTATGTTGCTTCTTGTTGCATCACTGACATCTGAGAAGTTCTGCCTTCTCTGTACCCTTCCCATCTGGTAACTCTAGACCAGCAGTAAGATGCCCAGCTAACCTTCTGTTCTGTGAAGGCTCAGCAGATCAAGTTCTTTCAGCCTGTCCTTGTACATCATGTTCTCCACCTAATCATCCTGGTGGCCTTCCCCTGGCCTAGCTCCAGTCTTGATTTGAGGAGAAACAAAACAAACACAGCACCAGATGTGGTCTCACGGGGTTGTCTACATCAGTAATAAAAATACTAAAACACTAATGGCGCCAGTCTTGGTTGCAGATGAGTGCTGCAAGTAACAGGCAGCAATGTGGTATTTTCTGCCACTGACTGTAAAACACTTGGAGCTTGCATGTCTTGGGTCGTTTGAGCCAGACACTGTGTCATGCAAAGCTAGGCTTGGTCATGCACTATCTGCTCTTAAACGAGTTCCATCTTGTATGCTGGATGTTCACAGTCACCTTGTGATTCATGAGCCTGGGCATGAGTCCTAGGAGGATTTATTTGCTCTGTAATCCCTCTGGGAACTTGAGGATAGGATGGTCTGGGGAGTATGTAGTTTTCAAGGGCTTTCTTTTGGCCCTTCAAGAGGATGTGCCCTTTACCTCAGTGAGCTGGAACATCCCTCTGTTTCAGTGACACTTAAAAAATGATAGCTCCCAGACTGCATTTCTACTTCTCTTACTCTGCATCCTTGGATGCATCCTGCCTGATCCCATGTACATACAATTTCTTTAAGTGCCCTGTAATTTCTTTTTGTTTTGCTGTGGGTGATGCTTCTATCCTACAGATAGTGCTGCTAGGCTCAGAGACCTGGGAGGCTTGATGGCAAACCTTACCTGTAGAAACAAGCAAAACAGGTATTGGGTCTTCTGTCTTTTTTTCCCATATTCTTGGTCATTAGGTCCATTACCCCATTAAATAGCAGGCTCATGTAGCAACCAAATGTGAAAAACTGAGTGATTTTTCAATTAGCATTCTCATTTCTTTTGCTTTTAGTAAATGGAAGTGTGTCTCTTCTACCTGGTTCAAGCAATATGATTACCTTGTGTTGTGTTGCTGAAAGAGATGGTTCTACTTGCTCTGTTAATTACAGGCTTATGACTAATTCAGCTGTAAAAAGAATGTATGTGAGCATCAAAACAAATAGGTACGGGGTATGTGAATGTTAGCATGTCACTTTTATGGTCTATTTGAGCAATGAGATGTTGTTTTATTGCCATGTCTCCTTCACTAGATCTAGAAAAGGGTTTCAGAAAGTGTACTTTATGCAGAATGAAAGTTAAGATCTCTTTTGAAATTTAACATTGATAGTTTTTTTCCATTTGTTTTCAAATTTCTTACCTGTGTTACGCCATTTCATGAATGGGGCTGTAGTTATTGGAAGCATTCTAGAAAAATGTAAAATACAGTTTGATAAAAGCCTACATTTATTTCTATGTAGTTTAGTAGTACCTGCAGGCAAAATCATTAGACATTGTTACAGGAAATATTTGGTTTCTATTTTTGGAGAAAATTTTGAAATACTTGCTTCTGGAATTTGGCTTTCTAGTGCAAACTGAACAGAACACCAGCTGTGTTTTGATCAAGGGTAATATTTGGCAGAATGCTGTATTTTTGAAAGAAACTTAGCACTTACATCTGTTTTGCCTTGGGCTTGAAGTCTGTATATGTAGGGTTTTTTTG
This sequence comes from Rhagologus leucostigma, assembly GCA_013397725.1. NCBI lineage: Eukaryota > Metazoa > Chordata > Aves > Passeriformes > Rhagologus > Rhagologus leucostigma. Next base: position 682,374 of record VZTD01005549.1, read on the forward strand.
GCCTTCAGATTGTTTGCATAAACTGGTTTACACTGGCAAAAAACTTATAATAATTTGGGGTTTTTTTCTAGGTGGAAATAAAAGGTGGTGAAAATGATTACTACAATGTGCTTCCAAATAAAAGCCTGCAGAAAATTTACAAGGAGAATGGGAAGAAGCTTGGAATAGATTTTATATCAGAAGATGCTATCTTGAATGGTTTGTCAGGTAACTCCAACTGCATTTTTCGTTGTGACTTAAGCTTAGGTTGATCAACCCTCAAGTGTATAACAAAATAGAGCTAAGTTAAACACAATTTGGTCAGAAGAAAAAGCCAAATTACAAAGCTGAAGCTCTGTAAAAGGTTTATATCTCTGGCCTTTGTTTCTGTATTTGTTGTAGAAGCTAAGAACAAGTAAGAAAAGCAGTAAAAACCTTCTGATAATAGTTCTGAAAATATTTCAAGTAATAAACAGTTTGGTTGGGGGAAAGGATGGAAAGCTAAGAGCAGTCTTTCTGAGAACGTGAGGATGTGTAATGAATTGTGTCTCATTCTGTGGCTTTAAAATACAGAATCCTGGTTTGCTATGAATGGGGATGAGACTTTGTTTTTAGGAACCTTGTTTAATAATATTCAAGCTTACATATAAACAAATCTACTAGAATCTAACAATTAGTTTAGAGGGAGTTTTTGGAGAGATTTATAGATGGAAGTTTAAGCATCTCACTAACCCTAATTTAATCTTTTCATTAACAGGAAATTACATGCCTCTAGTTTTAGTTCGTGAGTTCAACAGATTAGTTTTCCAAAGAGTGCTTTTCAAGTAGGTGTTCACTTCTGGGCCGTGACAATGTCTCAAACGATTTAACTTTTTTGATCTCAGAGCTGTAACAGAAATAGGAATTCTTGAAAGCTTAGGTGGGTTTCTCGTTATCCTTAACGCTTTTTTTTTTTAGACTCTTCCTACAGGAGCTTTGGTCAAGTTTCCACTTCTCCTCATACTTCTAGCCTTCACTACTGATCTTAATTGTATTTATGAACATTTTTACTCCATTCACGCTAAAGGTTTTTCTCTTAGAAGGAAAATACTGTTCTCAGTAAAAAGTTATTCTAATTAGTTTGATTGTGGTACTTATCTACTCTACATTAAATGCAGGTTACCTTTGGATTTTGGACAAACTTGGTATTTAGGAACAGCTCGCCAAACTTTTTTGTGGGTGGGGAAGGCATTGTATCTAATGATATTCTTGGTATCTAATGGTAATGGGTTTTTTTCTATTGCTTACTTCCCTTCCAAATTAAACACTGGTTCATTGTCTTGTGTTTAAAAACAAATTATAACTAAGGGCAGATTTCTTCCTTCTTTCTTCAGTGTAATACAAATAAGATTTACTACTTTGCTCATTTAGACAAAGACAGGGGCTGAGGAACCTTGGAATGTTTACTGTAGTGCAACTTTCTGGAACTCTGCTAGTTGGTTCCTCCAAACCATTGTAGTAAGGATACTCATGAATATCCGTGATCTTGCTTTTGTTCAGAGGACTTGAAGTGAACGTTGCACAGACACCCAGTTGCAATAGGGCTTTCATATGTAAGTTACGTGATATGCTAAATGTTAACCATTAACTTGCTTAAACCAAAACTCCCCATATGGCTGTCCTGTCCTTGAATTGCATGTCAAATGTCAAAATGTGCTTGAGCAATTGCTTTTTTATCTCGCATTGCAGCAGGTTTTACTGAATTTTCTTTCCACAGCTTCTCCTCTGAATTTTTGCAGTGGGAATTCAGGAGAGATAACAAAGCACAGTCTCCAGAGCCGTAGGAGTGGAACTTTGTATGCTACCCTTTTCTGGGGGGGTTGAGTATTTTGTGTCATCTTTTTCAAGACCTCTATTTCTGTTTAGTTTTCATGTGGTTTTCAATGTTTTCTTTTAGGATATCAGTTTCTTCTGTTGAAAGGGAAGGAAGATAGCTCAGTTGCTTCTTCATGTCTGTGCAGCAGAACAGTCGTTAAGAGATGAGCGTACTCGCTGCCACCTCTGCATGGGTATTAGTGTCGGTCTGCTCCCAGGTATCGCTCTAGGCAGATAAGCGTCACCAAGGCTTCCTTGAGTACAGCAAATCACACGACTCCGGGTGTGCCCCACGCAGCTCTGCTCGCTGGGCACACAGCCGGGGTGGTGTGACATAATGTGAAACTGAGCTAGCTTGGACCAGGTGCCAGCACCTGCTTCTCCTTCTACTGGTCGTAGGGTAGCTTTACTACAGGATATCCATACCCTCCTAAAGCAGATGGCTTAGTTAAACATGCCTTAGTTGAGGCACCCACACCTGTGATAACTTAGTCTGCTCAAAATTTAGTATTCTTGGGGTTCACTGGCTTCCTGTGCACAAGACTGATAAAGAAATCTTGAGAAGGTGTAGTATGTTTTGAAAATTCTGCTTTTGAGGTTTGGGACTGTATATAAATGTTTCCTGGAATCTTTTGTGTTTTCCCCTCTGTTCATGTTTGTGGTAATACTGACTGCATTAAATACTCAGTGGCTTGTAGAGGCTTCAGGATATATTTTTGAGAGGCTGGAACTCCAGTATCTCTCTCTTGAAGATAGTGCAGGATTATGTGTATTGAATTGATAACTGCAATTATTTATGCTTCTAGAAGGAATCCCAATCTGTATGTGTCTAGCAAGCATACAGTTTCAGATGTTTGTATGGAAACCACTGGAACACCTGATGTTCTGAACATACCTCTATGTTACTCACATAAAGGGTGTAACATTTTTTCTAATAGAGGAGAAGATTTAGCTGTCACCTTTTTATTAAAAGCTGCCTGGATTTTGCCTCTCCATATTACTAGAAAATACCCAATTTAAATCCCTTCTATTCAGCAAAAATAACATGTCAACTGGTAGTACATTGAATATGGATATCAATTTAGGAGGAATGACATGGACTGAGAGCTATGATGTGGTGAAATTTCTAATATTTTGTTTGCTAAATGAGAGTAGGGAAAAGGGCAGCACAGTCTTTGCAGCAGTTCGTGTATTGGGACTTAGTAAGGCAGGTCTAGAACCCTTGGTTTAGTCTGGAGTATGCAGAACTTCTGGTTTGTCTGTCCAGGTTGACCAAAGAATGAATCAGTAGTGCAAACTACTGGAAATTAAAATAGCTCATTGCTGTGCCACGAGTTGGATTTTCTTAAAATGCATCCTGAATTTATGGGAAGAGATGTTTTTGAACAAGCTTTGCTGTTTCCATTATCTGTAAGCAGAGTAAAAAGCCAACTCTTGTCCTTATAACATAGGCTCTGTGGACTCACTTTCACTAACTGTAGGCTTCCAAGTAAAATCTGTATTCTTCAATCATTTGATTAGTAAATCTTAAGGCATTAGCAATATCTTCTCTTCATAAATTACCACAATATAGAGGCTATCTGATGTGTTACAATTAATTTTAAATCTTTGGACCGGTCCTTTTATACACCATTGCTAAAGAAACAAATTCTTGAATCTCTGGCCCCAAAAATTTAAGTGAGATCTTAGTGGGTGATCCCTGTTTTTTCCCTGCTGCAAAACAGTGCTTACTCTGGTATCTGGATTTCACAGTAACTGGTATGTTGATTTCTCCAGCTTTGAAATGTCGTTTTAACAAATAATGAGGGGATTGCTTGTTTGGGTAAAAAAAAAAAAAGCACTTGGGATGTAGTTGTGAACTCTTGGATGGTTTATTATGAAGAATCTTGTACTTTGGGATGATATCTTTAAGTAGATAAGTCTGTGAGATAGGTGCTAGATAACATACTGAAAGTGATAGTCAGGCATGAAAGAATCATCGTTAAAATCTGCAGCATTGGTATCAGGTGTTTGTATACAAAGCCCCCCAGTATTTTGTCTGGAGTCTAGTTCTGATTTTATTTCAGGGGTGCTTGTGCCATTAGGATTTCCATAACTGAGAATAATCAAAACACATGGGAGGAAAAGCTGTTACCCTCAATCTGTTTTTGTTTCAAGATGAAGAGTTTCTACTTTAGTCCCCTACAGAATGCTGAATATTCGCGTATTGGTGAGAAGCCGGAATTGTTGGGCCTACTTCTAAGGGCTCTAACAGGGAAATAGCTGAACTGCTTGAAGCTCCCAAGGTTTGCAGCTTTCCTGTTTCCGAATTAACAGCTTACTATCAGGAGATGGTTGATAAAAAACGAGCAGTAAAAGGACTAGGAACATGCTGATACATCTTCCTTGCAGTCTAGTAACTGATTATTGATCAGAAGCGCATTGGAGAGCAGCACCTGAAGATGGTTAGTTAGGGAAAACACCTTGGTGACAGGAGATATTTGTATGGATAATGACTCATAAGGAATGTATTTATTTTAGTATTTGGGGCAAAGGATATTCCACTTTAGATATGGGCTGGAGAGAATGTCTATCATGCATTTTCTTACAACATTCAAAACTGCCCAACACTTTTTCATTAAGAAAATCTCTATGCTGCTTCTAGGTTCCACGGACTTTGGAAATGTTACATTTGTGGTCCCTGGGCTTCATCCTTATTTTTATATTGGCTCTGATGCACTGAATCATACTGAGCAGTACACAGAAGCTGCAGGTGAGTGGAAGTGAAAAGAGTTAGAGGTTTATATTTGGAATCCTTAAGCATTGTATGTACTGCTTGCTGACTGCTCACTACAGCAAATCTAGAAATTAGAAATATTTCAAATTACAGAGAATTAAAGCTTTCCCATGTTTCACTGGTATTCAAAGCTACTGTGTAGTAAATGTTTAAAAGTCTAAGTACTAGATCTGAAACTGGCTGCATGTGAATACTTTACAGAAACAGGGTTGCTTTTGTCAAGCATGATGTGGTCTGAGCTGAATACAGACCCTGAAACAATTAACATGAATAGCAGAGTTGGAGAAAATGCTGACAAATGTAGAATTTTTGGGTTTGTGTTTAAGATTACTTATATATGGGTAGTATGACCACTCTTCATACTAAAAGCCTGATTTGGTAATACTGTCTGGACAGAAGAAATTAGAGGGATGATCCATAACAGCATGTTCAGAAGAATTTCTAAACATGAGCTGAAAGATAGAAGTCATTTTAACTCCTAAAACATAATACTTTGGAAGTGTAACAGTGCTAGCTTATAAAACTCCACATTTTCTAAAGAGCATGATGTGAACACTCACTTTCCTGTTCTCTCTCTTAGTTGTTTATATCAGTGGCAGAAAATTAAGTACTTGCAAGGGAAAAAATCTCTTGAGGCATGGGAAAATAGGTTTACTTCATGCAAGTTGATATTTAAGAAAATGTTCTTGCAGCTGAACCTTACGGATCTTACTTTATAAAATATGCCTTATGCAGTAAGCAAGTGGTTTAAACATTGGTAATCTAACCTGAAATTTGTCTTATCTTTTTTTCTGCAGGGTCAGAGACTGCTCAGTTCTATGCCTTGCGCACAGCAAAGGCTTTGGCAATGACAGCACTGGATGTCATTTTCCAGCCAGGTCTGTTAGAAGAAGTTAGGGAAGACTTTAGAGAAGTGAAGCTGAAAGAAGAGGAGCAAATAAATCCAGCAGAACCTAAAAAAGAATCTGGTGTTGGTGTAGGAGCATGTGCCTCACACTAAACTTCATTAAAAGTTTCTCAGTAGGACTGACTTAATGGAGATGCTGCATTTAAATCCCAGTAGGGGCTGGATAAATACATAGCTGAAGAAATGATGATTTTATTTTATTTGGACTTTAGGAGAAGCAAACAGTATCATTGCTCTCAAAAATGTGAAATTTCATCTAGCTGTAATGTTTGTGTTCAGTATGGTGATGAATTTCATACAGAGATCTCAAATATGTTGTCTTTAATTTGCAGTGTTGAATAAATTACAGTGATTAGATCCCTTGTCAGTGATTTTTTATGTAGTACTGTAGTAAGATTCCTTATAAAGGAAGTATGGCAGGTTTTGTTCTAAAATAAGCACTTTTCATTCAGTGATCATATGCTGAATCTCATCTGTGAAGTTTTTATGAAATTTCTAGTCAGTCACTTTTCTTGGGACAAGATGGAGACTTGAAACATGAGCTGGTTTCACTAGAAAGAAGGGACTATGTTTGGAAATACACCTGGTTTTGATAATAGTAGCTTCTAGAAATGGAAGAGAACTTTTGTATGGAAATGCAGTCTGTAAAGCTTGATTGTCCTGAAACGTTGATATTCCTCCTAATAAATTTTGGAGGTGTTGTGGAGAAATCATGAATCACAAAATTTGGAAGCAACTAAATGTTTATTTGTTTAAATTAACACATTTAAACTACTGCAGGAAAAATTCTGCTCTGAGGTAATAGAGGTGTCCACATGAGGTGTTGAATTAGCTTAATTGATCAGAAGGAGATGTATAAATTCAGCTAAACCAGTGGAGGTCTTTGTCAGAAAGCTCCAAGTGTGGTGCCATGAAGCAATAAGTGGTTGCGTGCAAGCCCCTCTAGTAAGCTCAGAGGAGCTTGCAGTGAGGATTGCTGGTGCAGTAACTGCTTTCTTTAACCTGTTTGTTCCCGTGTCCTAATCAGCAGATCTGTTAAGTCCAGCGAGTTGTCCTTTCTGTGTGTTGCGTGGTTAGTCCGTTTAATCCTTGGTTTTTTGCTTGCCATAGACATTAATACTGCAGTTTTAGTTAGGTGGTGTTCTGTGTGCCCAAAGATGTTAGGATGTCTTTTAATTCACTGGTTAAAGGATCTCGTGAGTACACAGAAAAGAAGTCAGTGGACAGATGGAGTGAGAAAGCAACTTAGTGATTAACGTTTTCCTAAGCACAGGTATTACTGTAAGCTTCAGAAAGGAAGGCAGGCAAACTGTTCCCCAGGAAGTCAGAATGACTTTCAGAAACTTTTGTTTTAACAGTGTCTAAATGGTAAACTCTAAAATTCTATTCAGAATTTATAGTCTTTTGAATTCTATATTCACTTAAATTTTACACCAGTATCCTTGCTTTCATTAGCAAACGGTTTTTATGGGTGGATGCATGAAACAGATGAAGGTGGGACTCTGAGTGATAAGTATGTCCAGGATAGTAAGCTGAATACTAAGTCCAACTGAGATTTGTTCTAAGGTTTTTCAAAAGAACTTTGTCCTTAACTTTTAATTTACAGTCTGCCTTGCCAGTTCTCAGACACACTTGCTGTTTTTAAGATGGAGTGTTTGGATCCCACATAGATAGGATATGCTGTGTTGTCGTGTTTCCTACAAGCTGATGTACATTAAAGCCTTCTCAGTTCTCTTGGTCCAGACTTCTCGGCGGCATCATATCCAAGATCAGTTAATTAAACTTCTCTGAACTAAAAGCGTGTCTTCATTTTGTTGTAATCATTGCTGGAATTGAAATGGAATTGAAGTACTGATTAAAGATGAGCTGATATTAATAAAGGAATTTAATTGTGATTGAATTTTCTTGTCCTTTGCTTAATATTGGGGTGCTGCATGGTTTTATTTGAGTCGCGTGTTCGATTTTTTTTTTCCTCCCCCCGGTTTGTTATGATTATGTAAGATCGAGGGTGTTTTAAGCTTTCCATTTTGGTCTGCATTTGTGAGGGTTAATGCCTTTCAAATACGGTATTTAATGTTAGTCTTTATAATCTTAGGGCTGTTTTAACTTTTAAAACATGTTTAACTGTTATCAACATTCTAGTGATAGACTAGTAGGAATGTGATCTTGTGAGCGATCTCTGAGGGATCTCTTGTTGGGCTATAGCTGGTCTAGCCTCCAGTTTGAAGTGGGATTATCACCAACACTAGGTCGGGTGATCTTGGCTTCATTTGCCAAACCCTTGAATCCTCATTCAGCCTCCTTTCTCAACTCCCGATGTGAGCTAATTCCGGTTTGTCTCAGGATGTCCATTCTTGAGGTCCAGAACTAGAGCAGTTTGGGAATTAACCTTGTGATTTTACTATCACAGTGATACTACATATGGGAGAAACTTAGTTCCTGTGGGAATAAAACTTTGATTTTCAGTCATTTGTGCTCATGAATCACATGTGTATGAAAATATCTGGCATGCTTTTTAAGTTGCCCTAACTGCAGTCTTCCGCAAGGTGTTTGTAATTTAAGAATATTGGAATATTTGTCAGGAATAGTATTCTCAGTAAGTAAGCAAAATGTGGAGGTGATGAATTGTAATGGCTGAAATTATTCTGAACAGCTGATGGCAAATCACAGCTGTGAAAGGGATGAGGTGATTATGTCCCGATGTTGCAAAGAACTTAAAGCCTCTGCCTGCCTACCAAGCTACTGTATTTTGTTATTTAGTATCTGTCTTAGAACCTGAGTAAAAGATAGACCTGGTTTAAAGCAAAACAAAAAATAAAACATGAAATGTGATGGGTTTATTTTTTATGAAAAGATTTGAAGGAGAGAACTTACAACCTGCTGTGTTCCTGGTGTAGAAGAGCCCAGCAGCCTTTCTTCAAGCCATAAATGGGAAGCAGTTTAATGTTCTTGTGAATCTTATTTCTATAATCGTTTCCCCCCACTGTGAGTGCTCTACCTGCTCCCATTGCAGTCACAAGGAGCAGGACTATGTTCCTGTGAGGAAGAGTCACAACACATAAGCTGTTGAACTCTCTAGTATTCATTGAATGGTCTCATAACTTGCTAACAGAATTCCTTAAAATAGTCTTTTATTTTGAGAAAAATGTTTAGGAATAAATAATTTTGAAATGACAAAGAAAATGTAAGTCTACATTATTTCCTTTTTGCCCCTGAGGTTTGCAATTTCCTTGTCGTGCCAGTAGCCGCCCTCCACAGAGCCTTTGTCCACCAGACTGTTTTGTGGACTGCTGCTGCCACCCACATTTTGTTCTTATTAGGGTGCAAAAGTGCATCCTGCATAAGTGTTCTTACCCAAACTCTACTAAGCCGAAGTTGGATATCTAGGCTCTAATGGAAGCCAGAAGTATCTGACAAACTCACTGAGGATTTTTCTCAAACTACAGCTGCATCTAATGTCCTTATTTAAAAACAGAGTGAGAAGCCAAATGCTTCAGTCCTAATGAGGTCCACATGGTTGAGGGTAGTGTAAAAATATGGTGCTATTGTTCATGATAGCTCTAGAGTTTCAGAGAATCACAGAACAGTTTGGGTTGGAAGGGAGCTTAGAAGACCATCTAGTTCTTCATGCCTTCTCACTGCTTATAGAATCATATAATTTCTTTTCCTACTCCAGCCTGGCCTTGAACACTCCCAGGGATGGGGTATCCACAGCTTCTCAGTTGCATACTGAAGTTTGCCTTGTTGCTGCTTCACCCTATCAGTAATTATCACCATCCTTAAAGACTACCAAAGGCTTCAGCCTCCAAATCTAGAACCTAGCTAGATGTGCTCTCAGGCAGAACCTGTGTCTATGCACAATACACACAGACCTGCTTTCTGTAAATAGCCTCGTTCCAGGCTGGGCTTTGGTTAATCTCAAAGGAATTGCAGAATATCACCCAAAGCAAGAAGAACGAGGACTGTTAATGCACACAGTCTGAGATGGAAAGCTTAGTGTCGTCATCATGGTGATCTGGAGTACACATGCAGGCTTCTTATCAGAGCCCTGCCTGTGAAAACCTGGGACTCTCCAGCCCTACCAGCATGACCAGATTTAAGGACATTTGGTATTCGTCTGGATCAGGTTGTGAGCAAAAAGGTCTTACATACTTATATAAACTTATGGAGATCATGCTCTTGAAGGTAGAAAACACACGATGCTGTACAAATGTAAAGTTTTATTGTGATTTTGAGTGTTTATGGAAATAAACAAAAGCAAACAAACGTGTCTGATTTATTGTGGAGGTGGAAAGGAGCAGAGTGTTAATGATTGGATGCAAAACCCATACAGTGAAAGGTTAAACGCCAAAAACTGTGTATGTAAATATGTTTAATGAGTACAGTTGCTGATAGCAAACACTGACTGTATATGACATATCCTGTAGTTATAGAATACATGTATATACACATTTATATAAGACTGAAAAGGCACTAGAATTTCCCAAATAAAACACAAGTAAATTAACAGTGTAAATCCAAAGACTGAGGTTGGGGAATCAGTTTAGGGAGTTGTGCTGAAAGGGAAATTTTGAAAAATCACATGGGAAATTAGAAACCAGGTTCCCACTGAAAGCCAGGGAATTCAAAAGTCCAGCTCCCATTTTTATCTTCAAAATCTCCCTTAATATACTGATCAGATGCCAAGTAATGTATGTAGTATCAGATTAATGAGTCTATCAAGGAATGTACTGTACTGCAGCAAACTACAGAACATTAAGCTTCTTACGGAGCTGAAAAGCTTACTATAAAATCTGGCACTCCTGTTCCTGCTATTCTTAAATTGTAGAAATAAAGGGGTTCTTGCAATACTGAGAGTCTAAATACATTCCTGTGCAAGTTTGCCCAAGAAATCTTGGAGCTTTTCTGGGGGGGGAAGGTGCAATCAGAATAAGGAATAAGGTAGGGTGGGCAAACCTGATGGTTGACCTTTCATCTGCTTTTGCCAGAGTGACCTTTCTACTTTCATTTGACTGAAATGTTTACAGGTTTTAAGAAAAATAGAAAAGGCATGTTTTAATCTCTTGAAAAAAACTTCCAGGACAATAATATGATATGAAGGGGACTTGATAAAATGAAGCTATGGTAGTATATGTGCATGTGAGGAAAAAAACCTATGTAGAAATAAGTAGTAGAACTATCTTATGGGTGGGTGTGTCCTTCAGTGATTTTTAGCTTTTGTAGTTTTACTGCCTTACCTATGGAATGTAGCTGTGAGATGAGTCTAGGTAGTTTTTCAGGTCACAATTTTAGCAGTTGTAAGAAAAACTGAGTATGTTTACGTGACATTTATTTACATAGGATATAAAACCAACAACCAGCAGTGTTCAAACAACTGCAATGACTGTGTCACATGCCTAATGGTAGAGCGACAGAACAGGCAGGCCAGGGCAGGTGTCATGTAAGAAGATTCACTCTCCTTTTGGAGTCACAACTGCTTTGGTCTGATGCTTAGAGCAGCTCCACCTGTAAAACACAACAGTATCTGCTGTGCAGGCAGTAGTGAATTCTGCAATTGTGTGCAAAAGCGTCTGTGTGTTTGAAGTCCTGTGGATGCAAACCCTCAGGCAGCTTTGTGGACATAGGTGTATAACATGTGGCAGCAGAACAACTGAAGGATCACAATTCTGAGACACCTTTGGTGCTGCTGGTGTTGTAAAGGCCCCTGATTCCATTCGACTGATTCTTGTTTTCCTGAACTATTTTATCACTTCTGCATGACAGGTTCTGCCTTTTCCAAATGGAGTATTCACACTGACTGGCTGCTCTGCAGACACTGTGTTGGAGAGTTGGAACTTAAGTAAGTGCCAACTGCCCCCAGCTCCCACTGTGTCTCCTTGCTCTGCCTTAGAAGGTGCTGAGCCTTCTCTCAGGGCATGGTGGGCTGCGGGATGCTGGGGGATGGATGCAGCATGAAAGCAGATTCTGTTAGTTGTACCTGTGTCTGCAGTGGAGCTGCTGTCTTATGGTGGAAGCTGTTTTCTTACTTAATTCAGAAGTTTTTGGCATGGTATCTCTTGTAGTTTCTACTACTGCTTTGTCAGCTGTTGAGCACCTTTCTATTATGCTTTTACTACAAACAGATGAACCTGGATTTTCCTGGAAGTGAGTACAACCACTGCTGGCATTGCAGGCTGCAGCAGGTTTTCAGGCTTATACAGGCTGGTAATGCCCAGACTATAGCAGAGGAAAGAGGCTTCTCCTGACGTAGTTTGGGATTTTTTTCATAGACAACAGATTGTCTTCACTGGATCATTTTGTAGAGAAACACTTTCCCAGGAAACTCAAGAGCAAAACCACCAGTGACCCAAATAAGCAGATCCAAAGAGAGCTCCTGTGTTTCCCAGAGGATTTGGTCAGCATTGCAGGAAGTCTGGCTTTTGTTCATTCCTTATTAAATGTACATTGCAACTCATATTTTAAAAACTTTGTCAAAACAGTTTTGAAATATTTCTGTGTTTTAAATGCTATTAAGACAAAGCACAAGTCTGAAAGTATTGCTATGTGGACCTGTCAGTGCAGTACTGCTAATGAGCCATGCACTGAGCTGTGAAAGCAAGGCATAGCCATCAACAACCTTGCCAAAGAGTTTCCCGGTACTGGATATTTTGTGTTTGCAATTACCATTTCTGACCTCATCCTACAAACATGCAAGTATTTGCATATTCTTGTATTCATTGGTATTGAATGTAGTCAGTCTGCTGAGTTGAGAGATGTATGCATGCACTCAGGTAGTCAGAGAAATAGGATTTCAGGGGCACAAAATGGAAGATGCACCATATATAAGCAACTGGAAATTATAGTCACTTGTTAAAATAGTTTACAGGGGCCTGTGAGGCACAAGAAGGAACATAGCACATCTTTAAATAAGTATAAAATTTTAGATTGTACATCCTATATTTTGCTGACATGTGAAACTTCCACAATTATTTATGCCACGGATGAGTTGCCTCTAATTAAAAAAAAAAAGTTAAATCCTGGAGAAAAAAATCAATCTTCCTTCCAATTAAAACAATTCTCTATTTTCTTTCTGTTAGCCTGTGAGACTGTACTTTCATTTAAGGTCACAATCCTCTGTGACTACAGAAGTTACGAATCTTTATGAAAAAATGGACCAGTATATCAAATTAAATAGAATGTATGCCCCAGGGAATATTATCCTGGAGTACTTGTCGATGGCATGGGTGTCGATCCGCATGCTGACGTATCTCTGGTTTTTCCTCCTGGCCGAGCCCCTCTCCGAGCCCAGTGCCAGCTGCACCATCATCCGGTCCTGCTTGTCCCCGTTCTCGGACATGAAGTGGCCCAGCTCGTTCACGTCCCCGTCGTTGTAGCTGCCATCCACCATCATGGGCCGGGGCTGAGGTAGGCTGCACGCACAGGCAGGCTGCAGGCACAGACAAGGGCAGCAAGGGTTTGAGCTGTGTCCACATAGTCACGAACATCCCTCTCCTCCTTCCATCCCACAGAGGAGGGGAAAGGCCTGAGGGATTCAGGCTGCTGGGATGCAAAAGGGAGAACGAAACGGTGGAGCTGGGCAGCAGCTTTTTCCATCTCCACTTCCATGTCTGCAAGGCACAGGTGCAGTCAGGGAGAGAGCAGGGCTGTCTGTGGAAAAGCTCTTTTGGCTTAGGCACAGGTATCAGGGTGTAAAATTGGACCTGCGCCTTGCAGCTGAGACAATCAGAGAGGAGGACAGAGGAAAACCACAAGAAGGAATGTATGAAGCCCGTTCCATTTGGAGAGATCTTAGGTTGAAATTTTAGTTAAAATTTAATGTATCAATGGCAGAATGGGAAAATTGGGACCATTGTATAAATTTAGACTGTGCATAGACAAAAGTGGGGGATATCTGTCTTGTCATCTGAAACCCAAAATGCAGAATCCAACTGATTCTATCCACAGGTTTTAATCTTCAGTAAAAAAAATATTTAAAGGTAAAATCCTAAAACCTATGCCATCTATACAGGTGGTGGAGGACTATACCTAGAGGGAGTTAGTGCACTCAGACTCCAAAGAAAGAGCAGTGAGCTTGGGCATGGGCTGTGTGTGGCAAATCTTTATAACCCGGAATGCCTCACTGCCGGTGACTTTTTGCACACACTGCATTCTCCCCAGGCAGCTGAGGGCAGCACACTGCAGCTGCAAAGCTTTGAACATTTCCAGGCTTTTGCCACACCTTTTCCCAGGGGCAATAAAATGACATTGGAGATAGAAAACCTCACCTTGTCCCGAAGTTTCCTCTCCTTCCGCTCTTGCACCGTTGTCAGGTAATTCACAGCCGCGTATTCCAACACCGACAGGAACACAAACACAAAACTGACCCACAGGTAAATGTCCACTGCTTTGATGTAGGAAACACGAGGCATGGAGGCATTCACCCCAGTGATGATCGTGGACATGGTCAGAACAGTGGTTATCCCTGGGAATACACCAGCAGAAGAGACCATAAGATGCTTTCAAACCAGACTCTTCATCACAAATACAGCAGTTGTTACAATTTCCTGACATCTGAATTTATCTTGCAATATCTTTTTCACTTTTAGGTAATGGGTTTCACTGCCTAAGGAGGGTCCAGGAAGCCCTGATTTGTAACTGGGGTTTTCTTGCCTGTTTGGTGAGCACAGCTCTAATTCTGTTCTCAGGGTGTTGCTAGTCTGGTTCCTCACCACACCACCAGCCTCCCACCCTGTGGCCAGGCAGCAGCACTTTGACCCTGTGCTGGTTGCACCCCATTCCAGGCTCAGGACAGCCCCTGCAGGAGTACAAGTACATGGATTTTAATTCAGTGATCCCTATGGGTCCCTTCCAACTCAAACATTCTATGATTCTATGATTCTGGGTATCTCAGCTTCTAGTTCAATCCCTCTGCAGCACAGACACAAGCGAAGCTGCTGCTTTTACCTGTTTCCCCTGTGTTTCCTGTATGCTGGACTTCTCCTGGGAAGTCCTCCTTCATGGGAAGTCACAGAAGTCTCCAGCTGACTCTCATACCTGGTCTGGGCCTTCACTGGAGCAAAATCAGGGAATAATGGTGCCCCACAAGGCAGTGCTGTCCCACGTTACACCCTGGGCAAGCACAGTGAGCACATGAGCAAGGGCAGGAGCCCCTGTAGTTCAGCGTTACCCTGGCTCTGAGAGAGCCTCTCCACGGCCCTCTCATTTCAGGAGCTAATTGTGTCACATTAGTGATTACTTTGGGAACTGAAATTATGTAGATAAGCACAAAGGACTGAGTTTACTGGACTATCTAAAAATACTGCTAAAAATACTGCTAAGGCAGTGCCTACATCTTCTGAAAAGCCATGGCCCAAACCCTTATGCTTCTTTTAATGATGTCTCAAGGCAATGGGTGCTGTTTATAAATTCAGATATGAACTGCCCTATTGCCATCTCTATTATGTCTGTCTATATTCTCTCCACTGAGGAATAAGATTTTAAGAATAAATAAAATCCTAAGGCGTGTTGCCTGGAATAAGAGGAAGCAAGCTTGAGCTCAGAATCTGCAGAAAAACAAACAGCACTTTGCTGAGGGCAAAGCATCCACTTCAGAAGAAGATTTATGTCCATATCACAGTTCTGCTCCTATGGTGACTCCTGTGACATACGGCTTCATCTCTCTGAAAGATGCTGCAAAAGGAGAGGCGGAATCCCTCAGACTGCAGTGCAAATTCATTTAACGAGTTAAACTGCACGGCACAGTTCAGCTGTGTTACCTCCACCCTCCCTCTTCTAGCAAAACTCAATAAACTGAAATTTTGTCAGGGCTGCTGACAGTGATTTTCACCTTGTCGCTCACTGAAGTCTCTGAAGGATACTGACACCTTGGCTGCACACATGCCCTGTCTCTGTTTAGAGCAATAAAAGCAGAGTGGGACGTTTGCTCTCTGATTCATTCCAGGTGCATCTTGCAGGAAAGCAACTCGCTTGGCACTGCAGGGCACATGGAGAGTTTGCATCATGAGGGGACGCATGCCCTGTCCCTGGGGCACACGTGTGTGGCATAGCTGATTTCTGTGCCTCAAGGCAACACAGGGGCAGTGCATGGCACCAGGGATTCCATCTTGATGGTCAAGGCTGTGGTTGTCTCTTAGGTCTCCTGACTACAAGACTGCTTTTACCTAATGGGACTCTGGCAGGAACTGCTCGTCGGTCGATCCAGAAGGATACCCAGGACAACATGACCATGAGAGTGGCAGGGAAGTAGGTTTGGAGCAGGAAGAAGAAGATGTGTCGGCGTAAAGTGAAGTTTATATAGAGGCGATTGTACCACCCTGTGAAACAGAGAGAATGAAAAAGAGAAGCTACACCAACATCAGACTACTTTCAGGTAGGGTGATCTGCATCAGGGGAAACGTTATTAATTTTCCTCTTTGAAAACACAGTTAATGGCTGCAGATCATTGCAATTTACAGAAAAAACTCCTTACTGAACCAGCTATCAAAGTTGAAGCATCTCTCAGGCTGATATCTTCCAGAAAATATAACCTATGCAATTAGAGAATTTAATTCAAGTTAAAACTTGGTGTGACTTTGAAGAGGGATTATCTTTCCAGACTACATGACCATTAAGATGGAAGCGTGTGGCAGGGGCAGCCAACTCGGTATAGAAGTGTGGCAGGTCTGGTGGGACACAGAGAGAACCCCCAGTGGACAATCCTCCACAGCCAAGGTCAAGAGACAGTTTGCACCCCTTCTTTCCCCAGCCCACTCTCTGGCAGGTGCTCTGGTTGCCCACCTGTGCTGCTGTAAAAGGCAAGCTTTGTGGTGGTGTGAAACTCCTGAATCAGGAACTGGGACAGCGATATCCTCTCATCTGTTTTCAGGGAATCGTTCCCATTCTTCCAGTAGAGCATAAGGTCATCTTCAGTGTAGGCATCTGGGGAAGCAGAGCAAACTCAGGATAGTGCACTACGACAGCTGCACTAAGACACTCCCACAGCCCAGGGTGTACACACAGCCCTCCTGGCTACCTCAGAGCTCCCAGCTGAAAAAGTCAAATTCCCAAATGCCACCTACCTAGGTGGTGGGTATGGCTGGGGCAAGGAGTGGACTAGCTCATTGTTACAGCCCTCATTGTTACTAGCCATTGTTACAGCCTCGTACATTTTGTAAACTCTCCTGTTTCTCTAATCACAGTTTCACACATAATATGTGTGTCGATTAACCCACTGCATCAGAACTTGAAAAATTCTTTCTTGTAAACCTCCTAAAACCAGAAGCAAAGAAAAGGAGCCTTAGCAGAAAGAACCTGCTTGGGGTGACGAGAGGAACAATCTATCAATGGTCTGAGGCACACAGGAGGAAAAACTCTTGGGTAAACTTTCTGCCTACAATACATACATGAACATAACTTGGTTTTTTAATACATGTGGAAGTAACAGTAATGTTAATCCTTTCAGGTGGGTTTAGTAGCACCTCTTTTCAGACAGGGAGAAAAAAATCACATATAGATGTATTAAAACAGAACTAAGATTGTAATTTCTTATTGCAAGCTTAAGAAGGAGAAGAAAATAACTCAAAAAAGCTGAAATTTTAAAATGTTGCTATATGAAATCTGGCCAGTTCATATGTGCATCATACTTGGGACAAAGGTCATAAGCCGGTTTTATCTCAAACAGGACTAAGAAGCATAAGAGGAGGGCGGTTAATGTCACTACCCCGTCGTGATTTCTATGCCACGGATGAGCAGAAGGTGCCCGTGAAGGGCGTATTTATCCATGTGTTTGAGGGCACCTGGGCAAACAGGCGCTGTTGGAGACTGCTGACCTGCGGGGAAGTGGCCCAGGGCCTCAGGGGTGGGGTGGCAGTGGGGCAGCCTGGCTGGCATTCGGGGCCACTGGCAACACAGTGCTCACAGCTGGTTTTTAAAAACACTTGTTGCAAACACCATCTAATTCTACCGAAAAAATATGGGCGGGGAGCTTTTCTTAGTGTTGAAGTGTGATAACTTTGGTTAGAATGTAGCAGCAGTTTAATAATTGGTATAATTAATTACTGATATAATTAATTATTGGTATAACACAGTTTGGGTGCCCATGGGGTGCAGCCCTTGGCTCCTCTACACCTTCATTTTACTTACAGCTTTCAATCTCCAGGGAACATGTCTGTGTGTCCAGGGGAAAGCGACTAAAATCCATGTTGCACATTGCCGTTACTGTAACTCTAGGAATAATAAAAATCACTCCGTTAAAAACTTGCCTCCTTATGTGACTGAAAAACAGTAAAGCTGTGAGTTGGGTCTTTAAACTACTACAGCCAGTACCAGTCAACTGAAAATAAATTCCTTCCATTCAGCCAAAGCCACTCCACTTTAGGTAAAGCCATTTCTTCCTCTCAGCAAACTACTGTTAAAAAAGGTGACTAGAAAGGTAGGTCATTACAAATTGCTGCTAGATGAGAAAAGTATTGGAGAAGAAAATGGGAAAGGGCAAAAAGGAGACTTTTCCCCCTGACAATCAGCAAACATATCTCTGCAGACACCTGTCCTTTAAACAGATGATTTGTACAATAAAATAATTTCCATTTATCAAAGTCATCGTAGTGTCGTGAGGGATGCAAGTAATTTCTTTGCACACTGTGAATTTCGTGCTGCTCAGTGGGAACCCGGTGATCACACGCGGGAATCAGCCACCAGAGGGCACAGGCAGTGCCTCGAGTCAGGGCTGGAGTTGGAATGCAACAGTGACCACGGAAATGCTCTGGCCCATCAGTCAAAATCTCTGGCCTTGCTACAGTTTGATTATCACACTTTTAGTAGCATGATTTGGTGTTTGAACCGGAAACATCCATAAATCTTGACTCGACTGGTTTGAACAAGAGAAGTAAATGAAAATAAAAGTATAAATCATAATGAGGAAAGAATTGATAAATTATGGAAAGGTTACTGGTAGAGAGATGTCTGTCACATAATGATAAAAACACAATGCAATCCCTTATGTTAGTAGTCCTTCTGCACAAGTGGGTTCCGTCTGCTCTTACTTTCCTGCCCTTGAGTGGAAGCGCTTGGCTCAGATAGAAATTTAGGTGCCAGTGAGGTCTACAGTGGTTTCCAGCATGAGAAAACAATGTCTGGCAAAAAACCCTAAAAAGGCACACACCAAAGAAAAATGTAATCTGCAGGCAGAGGCATTTCGCGAGGGAGGCAGGCAGTAACAACCTGTTCACTCTCACGGGGAGCCTTTGTCCTTCCCCAGCATTCACGAAGCACTGCAACTTGCACTCGCTGCTGAATAAAATACTGAAACTCTGCCGATTTGCTATTGAAGACATTCACCACCATTTTGTACCAGGCAATTGTTTAAGCACAAGACTGTGCAGGATCTGAGTAGTTTGATGCCCTCCTGTTCCCATCTTCTTTAGACAACCATAAATGCTTGCAATGCAGATGATTGGCAGCTAAATGAGTGTGTAGGCATGCATGCTACAGCTGAACATTATGTCATATTACTGTCCTTTTTTATTGTACTCAGGACCTGACCAAACTTTACAAAGGCCTAAAGAATACTTGAACTTTGTCTAATCTGCTGAGTGAAGAAAAAGCTTTGATAATGAGAAGGCAGCCACTGTTCAGGCTATGAATTCAAATGAACTCTAAGATAAAAATATCAAAGAACAAAAGAATTCTTGTCAAACTGATGGCCCCTAGGGAATCAAGAATTTCTTTGCTTGACTTCTTTTGTAGAATCATAAAACACCTTGGCAGGCTGAGAAGTTACCCCCTCACCTTCTGGCAGGCTCAGCTTCACCTCTGCCACTATGAACACTCCCTAAAGACCTCTACAGCCTTCACGAGCAGTGTATTCTGCAACTTTCTCAATAGTTAAATCTATGAGTCTTGCTGATACTGACCTCCTATCAGTCAGGTTTTCCTTCTTTTTGTCCTTCAGAATATATTATCTATCATCTGATGCTTTGTTTATTTATCAGATATTTCGTTACTTCATCGCTGTGGAGGTGATGCTGATGTTCTTGCATCAGAATACTGTACAGAAATTTCCTCTCTAATAGGTTTTTATGGGTCCTTTGACAATACTTGTTTTCTAACTGGGTGGAACTGCAGCCAAGTAAAACAGAAGCACAGATTTAATTTTCTTTTGTAGAATGACAAATCATGCTTGACTGTCTGGGATAGAGTCAATGTTTTTTTCACAGTAGGTAGTGTGGTAATATATCTTGGATTTGTCTAGAAAACAGTGTTAATAACACAGGGATATTTTCATCAATGCTGAGCAGCGCTGGTGCATCATCAAGGCCTTTTCTGCTTCTCACCCCCCTCCAACAGGGAGAAGGCTGAGGATGCACAGGGAGTTTGAAGGGGATAGCTGATCCCAACTGAGCAAACGGACATTCCACAGCATATGACATCATGCTTAGCATATGAAGTGGGGGAAGAAGAAGGAAGGAGTGGAAGTTTGGAAAAAAGGCATTCGCGTTCCCAAGTTACTGTTACGAGTGATGGGTCCCTGCTTTTCTGGGGGCGGCTGAACACCTGCCTGCCCCTGGGAAGCGTTGAATTAATTCCTTGATTTGCTTTGCCTGTGCATGGGGCTTTTGCTTTACCTAATTATCTGCCTTTATCTCAACCCACGAGGTTTTTTTGCCTTTTACCGTTCCAATTCTCTTCTGCCTCCCACCAGGAGGGAGTGAGCCAGCAGCTACATGGGGCTTAGTTGCCAGCTGGGGTTAAATCATGACACAGATGCTCCTCACTTAGCATCTCCAAGCATGAAAGCGTTACTGATCAGAAATAAAAAAATCCCAGTTTAACAACATTCAGACATGTCAACTGATGAACTATTTGGAAAATAAGGGAGAAAGCCAGGATTGGGACCACCCCTCAAGCCAGAGGACAAAACAATGTTTACCAAAAATGTCTCCTGCAAGGAGCTTTCATGGATTTCACACGAAAAAAAAAAAGCGAGCAAAAAGCAGGAAGAGCCAAACCAAGTGTTTGGGCTGCTCTAATCATACATGGGAGTCACCAGGAGCTATATACCCTTGCTTTGAAGCTTGTCACTTCACATGCTGAAGGATGTTCCCCCTGTTTTTTTGCTTATCATAAAGTGGTACTCGGTATAATTTATACTTCTTCATTATTGCTTTCAAGAGTAGAAATTGCACATTTTGCTAGGTCCAGAGACTTTGCTGTGCAGTGAAGTGGATAACTATAGCTGCCCTGGACTTCTCTTTATTATCAGACACTGCCCTTTTACTGAGAATGTGCCCTGCCTCTTCAGCAGTTCCTCGTGGGGATTGCAGCCCGCTGGCCCCTGCTGAGCTGCTCTGAGGGACTGCCATGTCTGACTGCAGCTTCCCAACAGGAACAGGGGCTGGCCATGCTCACGAGGTAAAGGGACACTGGTGGAACCAGCAACACTGGCACAGAAGCTGTCTTTCTGCAACAGGCACTTAAATGTACTCACACAGGCACTCAGATGTCTGTGGATAGTCAGCTCATCCATTCTTTTTTATGCTTTCTTTTTTTTAATATGAAGTCATGCGAAAACACAATAGAGGAATCAATTAAACCACTTTCTCTTTCCACTAATAGCTTGCATCGACCGAATGCAGTTTTACCTGAGGCTATAAAGTACCTTCCCATCTGGCTGGACCCGCAGCATGACATTGTCTGTGGTGGTGTCATGGATGAAGGAACGCTTGGAGTGGACGAAGAACATGTCGGGGACCCAGATCTTCTTCACCAATCTGCCATCAAAGGTCATGCTTTGGTTGTTGGTGCTGGGGAAGGACAGCCTCTCGTCTTTCCAGTAGTGCCTCAGATAAAGCGTCATGGTGAAGTCCTGCAGCAAACAGGCTTCTGTCACAACTTAGGCCTTATCAGCATAGTAGTGATTGCTCCTCTCTGGGACAAACCATGAACTGTGAAGCACCTCTCCTGAAGGCACATCTACTCCCCGAGCTGCGAGGGGCATCACCAGCTGCAGCTTGTTTATTCATCAGGTCAGACAGATTTACTGTGTTCAGACATAACTCACTTCTCAAGCTTCAACTTAGTACAGAATTAATAACTCTGTCACTGCTGTCTTTTCCTTCAAAAAGCAAGTAATGATCTTGTTAAGCACCATGGCTTTTTTCTGTAAAGCTGCACAAGTTAAAAAAGAATTGATCCTGAAAATATATAATCTTTTCCATTATTATTTTGCTAACAGCCAAAATTGACCCTGAATTTTTTTTCTAACCCAAGGCCATGTAGTGGTTTTCCCATGTTGCTGAGTGTTGCAACACGAGCAGGGGCAGTATTCAAAAGCCATGGGAACTAATTCAAAATCATAATTGCTTGACTGAAAACAAGAATGGGTTTTTTGTTTGGGTTTTGTTTTGTTTGTGGTTTGTTTTTGGGGTTTGGGTTTTTTCTTTAATTTCTGTGTCCTCTATGTTAGTTCTTCCACTTTGCTTTCAAACCCAAAACATTTAGGGGCCCTCTGGCCACCTTCACAAGCTTTCTCCTCAGCC
Source organism: Rhagologus leucostigma (assembly GCA_013397725.1). Classification (NCBI taxonomy): domain Eukaryota; kingdom Metazoa; phylum Chordata; class Aves; order Passeriformes; genus Rhagologus; species Rhagologus leucostigma. Next base: position 704,404 of record VZTD01005549.1, read on the forward strand.
AGGACAGGTGAAAGCTCAGGATACCCATGACTAGCTGTCGGGGTGCCAAGAGCACTGGAGTCAGGGAGTCAGCTGGAAGGGTCCCCAATTCTAGGGAGAATGCTCATCCCTGAGGTCGGATGACAGCAGATATCCCAGCCCACTCAAGAGCTGAAAGAGCTGCAGTGAGAGGAGCCTGACATGTCACCAGTGTGTCTGCCAAACACCAGCTGTGCTGCCACACAGCCCTGTTCCTGGCTCAGGCATGGGAGGAAGTCCAGAGCAGGCTCTTCAACCCTCTGTCTGTTAATTAGGAGCACAGAGAATTTGGGGCTTCCCGTGAAACCTCCAGAGTTATTTGATAATTTTGTTGAAAAGTCAAAACATATTAAAAAATATTCTGTATTGGGGAGTGATTTTTTCCTCTTCCAAAGCAAAACCTGAATTACTGAGAGACTCTGTGGGTCATAGAATCATAGAATGGTTTGGACTGGAGAAATGCCCTTAAAGACCATCTTGTTCCAAGCCCTCTGCCATGGGCAGAGACATCTTCCACTAAACCAAGTTGCTTAAAGCCCTCTCCAGCCTGACCTTAAATGGGATGGAGTATCCACAACTTCTCTGGGCAGCCTGTTTCAGTGCCTCGCCACGCTCTGAGTAAAGAAAGTCCTCCTTATAGCTGATTGAAAACTACCATCTTTCAGTTTAAAGCCATTCCCCCTTTTCCTTGGGAGCTGTCTGGCCACTGACCACCCTAGAACATGTCCAAAGTGACATTATGTCTGCAGTATGTAAGTGCCTTAAAACTAACACATTCATTGGTCTCCTCAGAGCTTTTAAGTGTGTTAATACTATTTAAGAAAATATAGAAACCCGAATCCTTTGAGATGGTCTTGGCAGTGTTTCGTCATTTTGTCCTAGAGAAAACAAAGGGTCAGATTTCTTCCTTCTGCTTCAAGGGACATGAAATGGTAGCATGAGGTCAGTAGAAGTAACTATTGGCAGATTCAGGTCAGACCTGAATCTGCCTTTGGAGGCTGTGGAGTGTTTGTCCTTGGCAGTATTCAAACCCCATGGTAGCCTGAGGAGTTTTGGTCTCCAGAGGTCCCATCTGTGACTCTTACCATGTCCACCTCAGAAATGCTGTCCAGACTTTCAACTTGGACATCCACCCCAACAGGAATTGCAGGGCCTAGGGAAAAAAAAAGTAAGAGTTGTCAAAGTACAAACCTAATGAGACAAAGTAATCCTCTGCTTTTACTATCTTACAGATAGAAATAGATGCTCAGTCTGAAATAGAAACAACAGCAAACCAATAGAAAGTATAAATGATTGGAATTCACAACAAAAACATCCTAATAACAATTAAAGTCAATAATAAGACTGATCTAGTAATAACCTTGTCTTTTTATTGTGTCATCCTACATGTGTTCCTTCAAAATTTGAAAGCAACTTTAGTTGTTTTTAGCTCTAATGCCTGGGTCCAGGACTGGTGAGACAGATTACTGCAAGAGGACCCATTCACGAGGCGAACAGTGGTGGCACAACTAAGGGAATGTGGGAGATTTTTCCTCACTTCTGCTCCCCTTGCAGGCTAATAACATCCATGAGAGCTACTATGTGTATTTGAATTTTACAAGACTCAGTGCTCAGCTGCGGAAAAAAAAGGGTGACAAGCGGGGATCCATTGCAGGACACAGGCATGTGCCACTGAGGCTCCTGAGGGGAAGGATCCAACTGTGACCCCATGTAACAGGGTTTCTGAACTTTTTTCCTTCCTCCAGGCTTTGACTAGTCCCTCATATACCTCTGGCAGTTACAGTCCAAGAGAGCTGTCAAGTAAAATAATGCTCACATTAGTGAACTACTATGAAACTGAAATGTTTTTAAACTAATTGAACATGCTGGTATTTGATATATTGAGCATTTAGCAATAAAATCTTCTTTCATCAGAGTGTATAATGGTATCCTGGATTTGAATGACCATCTGTCAGCCAGAAAGGGTAGATAAATTACAACATTCTCTAATCCGATGGGCTGAAAGAAAACGTGTTCCCATGTTCTCCTTCGTCCATTTCCCTGAAAGCTTAGGTTGCTCTAACACACAGCCACAAAACTGTGAGCAAGCATTAACACAGGCAGTCAAAATATTTTCTTTTGGGTTATAAATGAAATAAGCGGGGTACGTCATTTGGTTATGCACACGCATGGCCATAGTAAGACAAAAATCTGACAATTTCCCCCATCATTCAGGAATAAACATAAGGTGTATTTGCAGATTTTTATCAGAGGAAAGTGTCACTGAACACCAGGAATATTATATTGCCTATTAATCACGTTTCCCTGCCTTTGACTATGCTTTTTGCTCATCCAGGAGGCTATTTCACTGCACCTCTATTCCCCTGAGTATGCCATGAATTCACAACTCAAAATAACAGAAGTTAGAGACAGAAAAGCCAGTCTGCTTCTTCACTGCTCTACATGTTGCAGTATAAAGAAATGACAGCGTAGAACAGGAACAGTGACAAATGTGCACATTTCATACCTCCAAAACCTGGTCTCATGCTGAAGTCATGGTCGTCTATTCGCAGCAGCTGCTCTGACTTCGTCAGGGGAGATTTGGTGATGTCAGGGCTTCGTTTTAAGATTGGGCTACCAGGAGGAGAGAAGCACAGCCGTGAGCCCTGAGCAGTGCCTGTGAGGAGTATGTGCTCGTTTCACTCCATCTACTCTCAGAACATCCCGCCTTAGACCATGACCCTGTGATTGTGGCAGTGGTTGGCAGCATGTCATTAAAAACTGATTCCTGCACTCAGCCTACAGTTTAGGCACCTGTGATAATTTTAGCACTGAGAAAACATTTGTTTGGTGACCGTTTGTCCCTGTAAAATTCTCTCTGCACACAGCAGTTTGGGGACAGTCATTAAAAAGTGTGGGCTAGAGGAATAGCATGTGTGGATAAGTGGAGAGGGGGAGGCATTCCTGACACTGAGTTATGATGGAGTGTGAGGCCAGGAATTAGGGAAACAATATATCAAATAAGCTACTGGCTGTTGCCCAGGAACAAAATGGAGACAGTCTGGGAAACAGGCCAGGAGGCAGGCCTTTCCCTAACTTGGGATAAAATTATTAGCTTCTGCCCCAGATTTCCATCAAGGATAAAAAGGAGCATTACAGACCTGGGAGGTCTCTGAGCATTAAAGAGCCTGGGAGGGTAATTCCAGAAGCTGCTGGTGTTGCACCAAGTGCTGGACAGAGAAGGCTCTGATCCCCTTCCACATCCAAAATGCAAACTGCTGCTCAGTGCCCCAGTGCTTTGGCTGGGATGGTGGTGGCAGCAGCTCCTTGGTTGCTCCCTTGTGTAGGGGAAGCCTTTGCTGCCCTCAGAGGCAGCTGCACGCCAGCCGCTGGGGTGGCAGGAGGGATCAAAAAAAGGAGGAAATGTTTTGCTGGTTCTCAGCTTTAGAAGGCACACTCAGAGGGGCACTAGTCTGGATATACACAAGACAAGTAAGAAATAATTAAAGGAAAACAGGTTGACAAAGAAACTTGATGAGGAATAAGTTCCTGAGATAAAGTTTCTGCTAAATGAGACTGCTTAGCCATGCTGTATTTCTCACAGACTTGTGGGCAGCTTTACCTGCACTACAAAGTATCTTGGAAAGATGCTTAGTCTGAGTTCAACAATTTCTAGAAGAGGTGAATTTTCTGCTTCCATCAGTGAGTTTTAATCATGAATTATCCCTAAGACATTTCAAAAGGTGGCCCCTGCTTCTGCTTTAGGTTTAATTCAGCCTCTGAAAGACCTATGAGTGCATGTTAGGGAAGGTTTATGCCTGTCCAAGACAGGCCACTGGCAAAGCAAACATTTGTGAGCCGGTTTGACTGTGCTCAGAAAGGTGCTTTCTCCCTGCCAGTGGCAGTGGGAAGGATGAGTGGCATGGCGGAGAGCCCACGGAGGGGGCTCAGCTCTGCAGAAGGGATTTGTGGAGGGGAGGCACCCACTCACACAGCACAGGCAACACAAACTGCACATCAGTGCCACATGAAGCCTGAGGGGATGTGGCAAATGGCCATGGCATCACGCCTCAGCCCCATGAGGGTGTCAGCCGGCAGGGCTTCCTCTGGGGCCTGCTGGATCCTGCTAATGGCATGACCAATACCTAAAGACAACTGGCTTGTCCAAGTGGTGCCCCCTTCCCCTGCCCAGCCCAGCCACGGGCATGTGGCTGGCAGGCCTGGGCCAGCAGCAGCCTCCTGAGGGTTTTGCTTACCTGCCTTGCTTCTGCACCTCGCCGTGGGCTTCCCGTCTCTGCCGCTGCGGCCGGCTGCATGGAAACAGTGGGAAAAGGGAGAGCTGAGACAGGTGGACATGGGCAGGCGGGCGAGGATGTCAGGAGGGAAGCAGCGGATCCCTGCAGCCTTACCTTCTGCCACATGTGAGAAATGGTGCTTACCTTTTTTTTTTACACTTTCACCAAAGGCCAGTGTCAGGCTGGGCATGGTAGAGAGTGGGGAGGGTGGGGATGCGGGTTCGTAGCAGGAACAGGGCAAAAAGAGGGAAGCCGTGATTTTTGTAAGGTGGGATGCCCCTGTTTTTGACTGTCTGGCAAAGAACCCAGGCAGGCAGCTCAGGTCCCACCTGCCCAGCTTTGGCTGGCATCACCAGGGGCTTTGGACACAGGACAAGCTGCTATGGGGCCTCTGGTGGTGGGGGCACAGCCATCACACCTATAGACCAGAGTCAGCCAGGTATGTTCATGAGAAGAAAATATTTTCAAATTATTTCAGGGGGAAAAAAAAGAAAAAAAAAACTGTGAAAATTGTTTCTGGCTTCGTACCATCTCCCAGCTGGCTGTCAAGAAGGGTCTTCTCAGGTCTTTGGCCAATATTTTATTTAATCATTAAAGGCAAGAATATTGCTTTTGGCGATGGAAGTGCTAGCTTGAGCAAAAGTAACATTTTAAACATTTAACAGTTCTAAGCCATCTTTAACTAAAAGTAAAAGAATGAGCTTCTCTCTGTAATAAATGCTAACTCCAATCAGCTAATGAGGCTTTTTGCCAGTTAGCGTACATTTCAAATCCCTCTGTAGAAATTTACAGTGGCAAAACTCTTTTTGCAGTGACAGTTGTCAGCACCTGAGCACCATCGTCCCTTTGGTGCGCAGTGGAGGAACCCCAGGCCTTGCGGGACAGTTCCTTTCTGGGCTGGGAACACTCCAAAAGCCGATAGTATCGGAGGGAAATTCATCTTGCTGCTGCCACAGAGAAGCAGACAACCAGGCCAGGAATGGGCATGTGGGGCTGTAGCATTGACTCACCCTGAAGTGAAGCACTGGATGAGTAGGATTGTTTTTTCCAGAATCTGCCCTGTGGTTCCTGCAGGAAGGCTGGGAATAAGTGCACAGGCAGACCAGTGTTTGGGGGAGTCTTAGGGCCATGCAGCGCCACTGCCATTACAAGAAGCAGCTTCTGTGGCACTGCTTGGACCTGGGCATCACACAGCAAAACACTTGCAAATGCAAAATGCACTTTCTGGAGCCTTCTGCCTTGTTCTGCACCCTTGCTGATATGTCTCACTGCTGCCTGCTTCTCATCTGCTGGCTGTCAGGAAGTAATTTCTCGTGTTGTGGGGATAAGCAGATTCTGGCAACAAGCTGACCGATTTACATGACTTCAAAGTGCCCTAGTAAACTCTTGGCTGTTCAGGAATAATGCTGGTATTCAAACAGGGATGAAGCAGGCCATGTTCTTGCAATTTTTAATTTTCATTTCTTTCGTAGGTCTTATCTAATGGTGGCTCTGTCCCTATTCTGCTTGTCAAGGGAGACTTTAAGGCACGGCCATCAAGGATTCGTGGCCAAATCATCCCCACCCTCTGCACTCAGATACCTTAGGTGCTTCGTTTTATTTCCTCCAGGTGTTTATTCACCTCCTCTAAAATGAACTTTATTTCCTTGTCACAAACAAGCATAAAATGTCCCCCATGCTCCATCCACTGCAGGGTACTGTGCTCATTTGAGCTTCGGTTTGAGTACTTAGCTTCTTTCTGCCAGTCCTGTTGCCCTTGTCACAGCCCTGTGGCAGCAAAACATTTTTACCTGTTGCCCAGTTACTGCAATTTGAAGCCCCATTTCTTTCTACTCAATAAACATCTTTTCTGCTTTGGTTCCTGCGGGGTCCTCTGCTGGCTCGGTGATCAATGGCAGCTCCATCATGGGACCCCATTACCCTGCCTGTCTGGGCTGTGAATCGATGGAAAGCTGCTGTGGCTTCCCCTCACACGTCCGCTGTCCCTGGGTGTTTGCGGCTGACAGCCGCACCCAGGAGATTCAGCCCAGACACTGAGCACAGATTGCTCAGCAAAACTGGCTGTGAGTGTCACTCCTGCCTTCACTGGGGTGACAGGCTGTCTTTAAAACTCAACCATCATTCCTGAGGTAAAATATACTGAATAATGAACAACCTCCTTTTCCCCCCTCACAATGTCAGTATTTATCTCCTTGCAGTTACAATGCCAAAAGGCATTTCATGTCTCACGAAGCTCACAGAGATGCTTTGTGAAAAAGCAACAACTGGAGCAGAGTGGCATTTATTCACAGTGCTCCCTGTGCATTGCTAGAATAGCTCTCCGGCCCGATGGCAGCTGGGGTGATGCAAGCTATTCAAAGGCATTGTTATTGCCCCAGACCTACCCACTGCTTCAAGGGATCTTGAGATGCCTCTGCCTGAAAATCTAAGGCTTGCTGGGGCTGAGAGGCAATGAGGTGGCTGAAGTCTAGGATAGCTGGGGAAGAAAATCAGCCAACCCAGATTTTGATCACCACTGCTACAGACACAAGGCAAAAAGCAGTTACTCTTTTTGTATTTTAAAGCATGATATTTCCTGTGGCTCTTATAGTCGCTCCATCACAGCAAAAAGGGTTGCAGGGTTAGGGTTAAGAGTGTCTGATTTTCAGAAGAAACAGTCCAACCATGACATCTGAAGGTCCCAGCAGGCATTTCCAAATGCCCAGCTTCACAGGACATGTGCCAGAGGAATGTCAGGTCCATACTTGCAATGTGCACCAGAAACACCACAGTATTCTTCATCTTTGAAATAAGAGCTTTTGGAAGCAACCAAAACAAATGTGCGAGAGGTCATTACCCATCGTAGCATTTTAGTTTGCAATTACTTCTGCGACATACATTTCTCACCTATAAATCATACTCTCTTTTCTCTGTGGAAGGCAGTGTACCAGAAGTAGACAGCGACCTATTTTACACTCTTAATAAGATAATCTATAATACAGAAGGAAATACAAGGAAATAATTATGACTTGAGAACATTTCTTCCTTGAGGAGTTAAATCAAGATACAGTTTCAGTTCTTCAGGAAAAAGCAAGAGCTAGCGTATTTTCCTCAAGAGAAAGATGAAAGTTGCTGAAGTCTTGCAGCCAGATTCACACAGTCTTTCCTGGGTCCAAGGGGTGACATCCTTGAGGAACACTGCTACTGGGTTTGGCAGACTGGTCTAATGCTAACGTTATTATTACCAGATTTCATTAAATTCTGGATTAGTCTGCCCTCTCCATCCTGTTTGGTGTTCTTAGGTCTGCATGGAAGACCTTAGATCAGAGAAGAAATGTCAGAACAGATCCTGACTCAGGACATATTGCTGAGATGTGGCTGTGGCAAAATCTTTGTCACTTTGTATACTTGTGTCATCAGCAATATTTTAGCAGGATGATGTAGCTGCAACTCACCCCAAACCTCCTACCCTGAGCAGAGGTGCCTGCCTCCCCAGAAAGCCTGGCAGCAGCACTGGGGCTGAGCCACCCAGGGGGCCCTTTTCCTTTCTGCTTATCTCATGCTTGGGAGATACTCCCACCCCTTCTCTGGTGCAGAGACTGTGGAATCCCCATCACCACCCTCTGAGGCCACCACATACCTAATTTTGTCAGATATGAGCCCTGCAGCTCATAGTGTGCTGCAGTGCGGCTGATCCACAGCCTTCCTTACCACTATGGCAAGGCAATGGGGGATATGGAGCTTGCTGGGTCAGTTTTCAGCAGGACTTTTAATTGGAAAGTAATGAAAGTGATGGAAGTCCCTCATCCCTGCCAGCCGTGCCACGGCACTCAGCTCTGGGCCCCCCATCCCTGCGCGAGCTTGTGCTGTTCCTCCCATCCTGCACCTGCTGCACTGCACAGACCTCATGCCATGATGGGCAGAGGACCCGTGTTCTCCTTGGTCTTCCCATCAAATTACATCTGGGCAAGGCAGAGGAGGGCAGAGGAGGCAGCACGAGTCCCTGCAGGGAACAAAGTCTTGGCAGAGTAGACATGGGATTGGCAAAGGTGTATTGGTACTATAAAGATCGGTGAGAAGTGTAAAAATCTTATTAAATACCTATTAAATGCCTTCATATTTGACCAGACTTTGCTTGTCCTTGTTTTATGATTCTCCCCTTAGTGACCGGGGTTCATACCACATCAGCATCCTGTTAAAAGTCCAAAACCACACAGCGGAATGCTGGGTTGGGGAATGCTGGGTTAGGGAATGGGAGAGAGGCAAGAAGGAACTGGGGATTGTATGCACAAACATACAGGAGGTTTCTGCAGAGAAGAAGTAGGGCAGAGACAAAGGGAGCTGGGATCTGCAACAGAGCCTGTGCCTGGGGTGAGACTGAGGAGGAAAGAGGCTGGATGGGCAGAGGTGGGGAGGGAAGGGCAACATTGGGTAATGCCAGAAAGGAAGATATCAGAAGGAGCAAAGAAGAGAGGAGACATCAGACTCAAACAGTGCCTCATCATTTTGTGGGATGACTTCTGAGGAACAGCTATCCTGGACAGTCCTGCATGAGCAGTGGTGTCCCCTCACCAAAGAGTGGTGCTGGACAGAGATAATGTCCAGCTCCTGGAGACATATGAGCCTTGCTGGGCTAAAGAAGCCCAGCCTGTGTCCCAAAGGAAGAAAAGAGTGTTTGGAGCGGGAAGTTCACAGAAGGTTCCTCTATAAGATGCCTTTGACTTGCAAATGAATTGGGAAGGCCTTCTCAAGCCTTCCCAATCAAGCAGGACGTGCTGGTGGATAGGTGGTGCAGCAGGTCCAGGTGAAGACTGAGACGTCGTCCCGAGCCCAGAAAAGAGCTTTGCAGGGGCAGGAAAAGTGAGGTAGCTAAATGGGAAGAAAACCCACTCAGCACCTGAGGGAGAAAGAGCAATCTTGAAATGTGAGGAAGCTGCTCTTACCTGGTGATATGTACTTCACCAGACATGATCCACTGTGTAACACAGGGATAATGTAGGATAGAAATCCACTAATTTGTACTCAAATTGAGAGACTTGCAAAGCTGCGAGCTGTAAACCAGACTCTAAGTACTGAGGAAAATTCATCACTAAATGTATTTTTTTTGGCATTTGTCAAGCACTTGTTTGTTTGTAATTATGTTGGGCTCTATGTCCTTATGATTAGTAGGTTTAAGGATGGTGAAGAAAGGCGATACATTGCTATTATAAGTTGTTAAATACATGAAAAGAAGGGAGAAAATGGCACTTTGATGTTCGCATCACAAAGTCAGAGAAACAGTGGGATTCAGAGCTCTTCTACCATCTTTTTTTTTTCTGAGTGATACAGAAAATGCAATGAGAACCCCATTTTAATCCATTACTACTTGAATACAGGTAAGTCTCAGAATCAAAAATACGTAGAGGCGGGAGATACAAATACACCCTTTAAAAGCTGCAGTTCTTTTGTTCTTTGCCTGGACAGAAGCACTGACTAAAGAAAAAAAGGGAACACACGTACACATATTGTTCATTCACAGAAAAGTCGTGCCACCTGAGGTCTTGACACTGTACCTGATATTGCAAAAATGAACGTGCCCTATGTTGCAGGAATTGCATCCAGTGTGTGGGTGTTTGTTGAGTTTTGTGTTACATATGTTGAAAGGAAGAGTTGGAGGAAGCAGAAGGTCCATCCTGCCAGCTAGGAGGAAGCAGGCATGGTGCCAGGGGTCAGCCAAGAGAAAAAGAGAAACAGATGAAGGGAAGGGGAAACTAATGGGGTAATGCAGAATGTGCTGAAAAGTTTCATGTCTGACCCAGTCTCAGAAGAAAAGTTGACTTGCAAGCAGATATCAGCACATTGTAGATCAGGGAAAGGCATTTTAAGGAGTATTTAGGTAGTTGGAGGTATTCAAGTCAGCAGAGGCTGATGGCACTTCCCCAGGAGCACTGAGAGTACCAGCTGCTACAGACTCTGAGCTGTAAGCCATCACCTCCAAGGACTCCTTAGAGATGGTGGTGCCCGTGGGAGAGCGTGAGCTTAAACACAATACCTGGTTTTAAGGAAGGTACAAAGAAGGAAGTTGGAGTTTTGAGATCTGAAAATAGTGTGACAAACTCAAGTGAGCCACTGGTTTGCCCCTCCCCCAGGGAATAATGAGATTATAAAGATCAGTCAGTGAGAATCTTTGCAGTAATTGACGTCAAACCAGTCAAATGTCCTGTCTGACAGTGTAACTGGCTGCCTTAGTGTAAGCAGGAGGAAAAGTAGATTTGAGTGAGGTTTTTAATATTTCATTACTAAACAACGGAAATAGGGTTGAGATGAAACAGTGACTCTGAACATGGTTGAAAGACCGTGGTTAATGTAATGCTATTAATTTGCTGCTAAGAGACATTAAACAACATTTCACAGATTTCATCCTGGAAAGAGCTGGTCAATATTTTCAATAATAAGACAGACGACAGAACTATTAAACTCAGGCATGAGGGGATGCTTGAAAGAGAAACAGGCATTTGGGGATCTAGGGTTAGAATTCACAGCCACCGCAACGTGTTGGAGAAAAGGTCTGATGTCAATATGATGACTTGCAATAAAAGATAATACTAAGAACTGCTTGGAATATGGAGAAATAATTGTATAAATTATGAATGGGGAATAACTAGCTAAAAATATAGAATTGTAATAGAATAGAACAGAAAAAGCAGAATTGTAACAATTCTGCTGTTGGGGCAATGTTAAGAAATATTCATATTGACACAGGATCAGAGATAGATTTAAAGTAAATGGATTGAACAGTAAGAAGTCAACAGGCTTTTACCCAGGAGAAAGCCAAGTAAGAAACAGTTGAACCAATTTTCACTGGTGTCACAGGAGCGGAAGGCGACAGCTTTCCACTTCTTTGGAACTCTAAAAAGCTACCGACTGTTCCACTGAACTAATTAGCTACAAAGATAGTAAAAACCACCGAAAGTAGACACCAGATAAATATAGAATGTACTGAAGAAGAGCAAGAGGCAGTTTGGCTTTTCTTGAAAGATATTATGGACTTCAGAATCATGGAATCATTAAGTTTGGAAAAGACCTTTAAAATCATCAAGTCCAACCATCAGCCTGGGACCACCACCACGTTCACCATTAAACCATGTCCTCAAATGCCATATCCCCAAGTTTTCTGAACAGTTCCAGGGATGGTGACTCCACCATTTCCCTGGGAAGCTTGTTTCAATGCTTTACAACCCTTCCCATGAAAATATTTTTCCTGATATCTAATGTAAACCTCTCCTGGTGCAACACGAGGCCATTTCCTCTTGTCCTGTCACTTGTTACCTAAGAAAAGAGACTGGCGCCCACCTCACTACACCCTCCTTTCAGGCAGTTGTTGTAAATACAAAGGACTTATTTAAAAAGTTAGTGGCCTTGTAGAAAAGAGTGATCGAGACGACACATTGTATCTCAAATTCCAAAAAAGTATTGAAAGATTCTTCTTGTACAGAAATCAACCAGTCACAAAGAAGGTCCCTGCATGTGAATGGTTACAAAACAAGAAACGGAGGAATAATGCAGAGTTTTTACCATGAAGAAAGTTTCTCAGTGTAGTCCCATGACACCTGTGACAGGATCACTGTTGTTCAGTAGCTTTATAAACTATTTTGGATAAAAAAGCAATTACTGGAAATAATACTTACTGAGGATATGTAACTGTTCAAGGTAGTTAAAATCAGAACTATGGGTGGAGAATTGCAGCAGAATCTCATGATGCCAAATGACTTCAGAAAAATTCAGTGCTCGCAAATTCAGAAAAGCGTACATTGATTTCTACTTTGTATTTTTAAGTTTTTCCATTGTGCTTTCAGAAACGATGTTAAAATAGTGATGGCCTCCAAACCAACTGTTACTGTGAAGGAAGGAGGTGTCGGTGTCATTGTGGTATTTCTTGGTAAACATCAGCTCAATGATGCACAGGGCTCAAGGGAACAAACAGATGGTTCAGCATTATTGGGAACAGAGCAGCAAACCAGACAGACGACATTTCAGTGCTGCTAGCAACACCAAGGCACGTCCACATCTCACATATTCAATGTCCATAGCTGGAAAAAAACAGCAGAGTAAGAGAAGAGACCTTGGAGGCGAAGAAGCCTTCCAGGCAGCCTGAGCAGCGCTCTGGGAGCGGGAAAGGAGAAGTCGGCCAAGTGATATGGTGCAAGCATATAACCTCAGGAGTGGCTTGGTGCAGGTGAACAGGAATCTGTCACTCAAGACTTTCCACAATACATAGCAAGGAGAAGAAATTTGAAAGAAAGTACATGAACATGGCATGTCATCACACTGTGAAATTCACTCTGAAAGCTGCGAGTGCTTTCGCACAAGTGAGTTTGCAAGGCGACTGAGCATTTTTCAGAAGAAAAACCATCGCCGTTTCAGATGTGAACTCAACACTGGAATGAGAAAATCAATTTATATGCACTCAGGAGGGAAGAAATTACCTTGCAGCATCTTTGGATTGGTTTGGGGTTGGTTTTTTTTTTGGCTAGTCTGCACGCGGCCTGTTATGTCTTCTCACACCAGCTCATAAAACACATTGCAGTAATGGTGGGCCAGAAGACAACAAGAAGCTGCTGGTCCTGAACAAGTTGCAATGTTGCCTGGAGCTTCTATCACTAGGGGCCAAGTAAAGTTGCAGAGTGCTTGGGTGTATGAACACAGCTACAGAAGTACCAGTAGAGGCTGTTCTGCCACAAATGACGAGAATAGAATTAGGACACTGTGTGACGCAAAGACTCAAAGTAAGTCCTAGAAGGGATGAAAGGAGGCCGGTGATAATGATGAAAGTAGAAAATAGAATTTTCAAAGCATTGTCACTTGCTATGAGAAGCAGAGGGGGGACGCTCCTGGCTGGTCCAAGAAAAGGTGTCATGCACTATTGAAATTACTTGAAAGAACAACAGAGGTGAAAAGACAAGTGAGAGGAACAGCGAAGCAATAACAAAAAATAAGCTAATGTATACCAAGATAAAGAAGAGAAGCACTACTGGACAGAAGAGTTTGAAGTAAGCCATGAAGTAGCATGAAGTTAAAAGCAACCGGGCAAATCTTGGCATATCTGTGTGACAAGGACACGAGATGTGGCTAGGGACAAAAACAAGAAGGCAGGTGAAGCAGAGGGCAGAGAAAGAGAAAAAAAAAAAAAGAGAAACAACTTATTGAAGAAGAGGAGAAACCTGAATGAGGGAAAGAAAAGGAGTGAAGGAGATGAAGATAAAAGGAGGAAAGGGAAAGGCAAGTTACCAGCTGGGGAGATGGAGAGATACCATTTGCACTGGCCTGAAGCCCACACTGGGCCTCTTGCTCTCCTGAGACCCAGCACTGCTGGAGCAAATGGTGTCCAGACACAACTCAAACTGATCCTGGAAAGCAATGTCTTGGGAGCTGCGGGCTCACTGGATCTGGCTCGCCACTGATAATATGGCAATGCCTTCAACAGGCATTTTACAGGCTTACCGTGCACTCCAGAAGTCTCATCTAAACACAGCTTGCATTAGCAAGATTTGTGTATGCAAACAAATGTTGTCTGTATCAATCCTGAAGATACTAAAGAAAACTCTAATAGAAGAGAACAGCACAAGGACTGCTGGCAGGTAAAGGAAGAAGTCCTGTTAAGGATGAATTTATAAGGCCAGAAGAAGCATTTAGGAGGGCAGGAAGACAGGAGCTGCCCTATGTGTAAGGCACATCCTCAGGGAAGGTACCAGGATAGCCACATGTGACTTGCGGACCACAGACAGCTCATACACAGAGGAGGTGACAACACAGAAGCCCTACCCAAATTGAAGAAAAGCAAGGGAAAGTAACTTTAATGTTGAAAATGTTCATTATGATTCGGAGTGGCTCCTATTACTTGGTAAGAGTATCACTAATTGTAATAGCATCTGAAAACATCATAAAGAGAAAGGTCTTTGGCCATAAGAGAGACACTATGATAACAAGCCCAAGGCTTATCATAGAGGATCTCATTCAACTACTGTAAAAGGTAACTCTTACAGACAGAAACACAGACAAGGTGCTCTAAAGGAGAAGAAAATGGGTCACTATTTGGAGACAAGAGTGAGGCAAAATTATTACAACATGGTCAGGGAATGGTAGGGACATGACTGACAACATGAAGTGAGTCTCTTAAGTAAGATTAAACAAATATGATCTGTAGATCTTTTACAGTGAAATCTCTTCTGTTGAGAGCTGTTAGTCTGAAAGGTGGTTTTAATGCTGTCCAGGGAGATTTTAGTGTTAAAAGAGATTTTTTTTCCCCCAGCAGTTAGCTCTGGCAGAACAACATGGCTCAGCTCCAGGACAGTTCTTTTCCTATTGCTCATCCTCTCTAGCAGATTCTACAAGTCTAATTAGCAACACAGGCTTTGGCCCTTTTGTTGGCATAACGATGTTGTGACTTTTAGTGAGCCTTTGCATCATTCTAGTGGCCCCCCCACTGCAGCCTGGTGGCTTTCCAAGAGCCTGAGCAGTTGGGAAAACAGCAGACAGCTCTCTTGCCAGTGCTCCGGAACTCAGCTCCTTCCTGTAGGGGTTTTGGCACTCTGAATCTAACAGGCATAAAAAGCCTTGCAGTCCCTGCAGGTTTTGCACACGGCTGACTGCAAACTGTGAACAGGTCTGCAAGGTGAGAAAGCTTTTATTTTTGTATTGCTGCTCTTTGAAGTGAAATTCCTTTGAGGTGATTTGTCCTGGAGATTAGCAAAAATAAGTAGTTGAGTCTTTGACTGGCACACAGACATTTTTACAGTGAATTACAATATTGGAGGGCTCTGTAGTAAGTCCCATGCAATAAAGATATCTACTATGCTGCTTTCACTGTGACTGTCTGTATACTTTGACCTAGACTGATTTGCTATTTTCTTGTCACACTATGTCCTAAAGCCTCAGCAGCTTCATTTAAGGAATTATCTGGGACCTTTTTCAAAATTCCTGTCATGCAAACCCAGTCTTCACAAGACTGTGGTGCATGCATACACTCACTCGGGGAAAGCCTCGCCTGTCAGCTTACTCTTCTTCATGGCTCTTGTCTCTCATGCTAGAATGGCTGCCTCGGGGTACCTGCAGCAACAAAAATTGTGACAGAGAAGGTGTCTGAGCCTGCAGCTCCCCGTATACTCCATTCACCATAGCTCTAGAATGTGAAGGCTGTGGATGTGAGCTTAGCTGGATCTGAGCAGGTGAAAAGACAAGCTCTGGAGCTGAAAACTGCAGATCCAGTGCTGAGTTTTAATTTGAAAGCAGAGTTCAGAGCAAGTGAGTCTCCTTGGAAGAAACTAACACACTATCCAAAGAAACAAGCTAAAAGCCTATGTATTCCTACATCAGCTGCATCATGAGAATCAGGAGCAAAGCTGGACACGTCTGTCAGGGACAGCAGGATGCTGGCAGCCCACCCAGTGTAGCAGGTCTTTAGAGCAGGTGCCTCTGCCGTGTGCCAACACCGGTGGCTGGCGCTGAGCCCTGGCAGTAGGGCAAGAGGATGATTTTGTGGTCCTGAAGGGATTCTGGGGGCTAGGGAGGGAATGGGTGCAAATCAAGCCATCCTGAGCATCCTGTGATGGTGTGGAGCCAGCCTTTTCCATTTCAAATAGATTTTCCCATCAATCTCCACTGAGGCCTGTGTCTTTCTTCAGAAGGAAAAGGCTACAGTGAAGGGATGGATTTCCATCCTGGTCCTTACCACAAGCCTTATAGAGCAAGAGATAAGAGTGTTCAGAGAGGAGAAAAGGGGTCAATTACTCTAACTTCTCCTCCTGCATAAAGGCTGTTAAGAGCTGGGTGTTGAAGGGAGGGGGAAACAGAGTCAAACTCAAAATGTTCAGGAGCAATGTTCTCTGCAAGTTTTTCTGATGTTCTATAGCATCCTCTGTTACTCTGTTTTGAATCCAGGATCCAACTCTGTGATGGAAAAAGGCAAGGACTTTGATTGAAGTGCTAAGGAATCATGCCTGCTTCAAAACTGTTATATATAACCAGCATCTTAACATATAAGGGACCTCCCCATGAGAGCAAAGAGGCTTGGCTGTACCTCTGAGATGAGGTGTCCTGCCATACACAGATGCCTGGTAATGCTGGGCAGGCATGATCTCCCACTGCGAGATCCTGACTGCAGTCCCAGAAGGTCAGGGGGATTACCTGTGCATACAGCACCTGCAGGAGGGCTGTACAAATACTGCACCTAGTCCTGATATCAATCTGAAAAAGCAGTGAAGGGACAGAGGGCAACAAGCAAATGGCTGAGTCAAAGCTTGGGAAACATCCCGCACTGAGAAATGTAAGAAGCTTAATCTCCTGAACGTATGTAAGCAGAGATGAATGGGGGCTTGATCCACCTGCAAATACCTCGATGGAGAGGAGACAAGATAGCATAGAACAGGACCAAATGGATGGAAGCCAGAGTTAAAAAATACTTGCAGTCCCGTTCTGAGTTTGACATTGAAGGTTAGGGGTTTGGTACAGAAGGGTTTGTTGTTTGTGCTTAGGAGGAAATCCTAAGGTCCTATGGTCATCCTACGGACGGCCGTAATCATCTTTTTTTACCTTACTTGGGTGTCTGACAGGCTGTCCCGTGACAGGGCAAAGTGGGCACTGTACTGGGCACCAGGCTGCTGATGGACAACCCTACAGCCACAGGCCAGCTTTGTTCCTCTCTCCTCATCAGCTCTCCTCAACATCACTGTGCCCTACTGACGAAGAAATGGGCCAGAAATGACCTCCTAGGCCAGCGTGGGCATGTTGGGAGGGCAGTGAAGCCAGCCCCCCACAGCCACACCGCCTCAGGGCTTTCTGACGGGCTCACCCTGGAACAATTACACCTTGTATACAAAGTATGGGTGAAGAGGCAGTTCCTGCATTTACTGAATAGGTATTTCTTTACCATTTTCACACATTTTTAACACTTTTCTGCTTTGATTTGTTATACTGTCACTTCATTGCGCTGACACTGTTAAGTATTTAGTGCAGTGTAGAGCGTTCCTTAAAGATGATAAACAAGAACATGGCTGCGTGTGCACATTCCTCTCGTCTGGATGCTTCCCACCTCACACGGTGGTACCTTGCTTCTCACCCCTTTAGTCTGCTACAGCCAGCACATCACCTCTGCTGTCACCGTCATGAAGCGTCAACAAAAAGAGGGATTTTGTGCCTGTCTTGCACCCATACTGCCTCTGGTAATGCCTCCCCTGGGGGCTGGTTATGAAGAGAGCACTGCATCCATTTTGCCAGTTATACCTCCATGGAGGAGGTGTCACTGCAAAGCCACTTCCTGCCTATAAAGTGGTTCTTGGACCCCCAAGGGCCAACCGGGACACTGCAGTCACTCTGTAACGTACCCCTCACCTGCGACAAGAGGCCGCAGGAAAACAAAAAGGCACAGCACTTTCCATCCCTTCCACCTTTTAGTTAGTTTTTCTGAAGGCTAATGGGAGTGGTTTGAATTCCTCAGGTGTGTGACACTCCCGCATTTCCATCCCTATACACTTAACAGTACTGATGGTGCTATGGAGTCTTTACAGAACAGCACTGTAGCAAAGCAGAGACAATAGAGGTTCAGTCTGTCACAAGCAGAAGTACTCAGCATTTAAACAAAATTAAACGTGTCAGCTATAGTCTTCAAAAAAAAAAAAAAAGTATTTTTCCTCCAGGTGTACCTTGTTTTGTGCCTGAGCATAAAATCTTCACACAAAGTTCCAAATATTTCCTAAATAGAATATAAATAATCAGAACTCAGTTGTAGCAAAAACCCTTCCTCAACTCAAATCCTCCTAAAATGGCTGTCTACAAGATAGTGAGAGCAAAATATCACATAGTCTTTTTGTAAGAGAGAGAGAGAGACTAAGAGAAGAATACACAACATTTTAAATAATTTCAGTATCTTAATTCAATACACTGAATGCTCTTTCTGTTTCTTCTGATAACTGACCATAGCCTTGCTGAGAGACCTTAATTTTTTCCTCTCAAAAGCTATATAAAGCAAATTATATGGGAATAATAAAACAAATCCTGAATTTTTTCGTCTGAGATCACAAGTCCATCTAATCTTCAGTGAATGCAACAATTCTCATGGACCTAAATTTCATCTTCACTTTCGTGTAAATATTCTACCACATTTTAACCACCATAAATATAAATACTTCTTTTTTTGTACCCTTTCAAACTTTGAGATACTTCAGAAACCTATTTTTTAAAAGAAGCAATGATTTTCACTGTAGAAAATGCATTAAAACTTACTCATTGGCAAAAGAAATAACAGAAAATATTTTTGCCTGAGAGATCACAGTCTGCAAATGAAAGCTCAAATTTTCTGTTAGTCATTTTATCATCACCCAAAACATTACATTCGTGCAAACTGTAGCTACTTGAATGTAAAAAAATTAGACTTACCTGCCTTTTTTGTATACCTCATGTATTTCTCTTCCTTGTCGGTGGGTTCTGCATTCAGTGAATAAAATCCATCCCCACAGCAGGAGGAAGATGCTAAAATACATTTTATGGACAGTCAACATGTTACTTGAAGGTCCTGTATCCAGAAATAGTCCATACAAGAAAAAGAAAACCTAAATGTAGATCCTGTTTCTCTTTTTAAGACATTATCGGTCTGATCGTTATTGGAAGGATGTTTACTCATACAAAAAATCATCCTGCAGTATTTAATCTGGACAGTGGGGAAAGCAATTTCCACTAAACCTATAAATCCTTCTACGTCAGATGGCAGGGATTTTCTAGCAATGTTGAATTCACGTATTCTCAGACAACAATTATTTTTAGTCCAAACAGGCTATTTTATTAATTGGTTTAAACTGAACCCTATTCAAATACCTGTGGCACATATATATATATATATTTCTGCCTTGCTAAGTGAGGTAGTGCATTTGGTCAGGTAGGTGTCATTGGTAATTCTGTAATCACCAAACTTATCTGTGTGGCAGTAATGTTTGTTACAAGCATTGCAATAAATTGAAAAGTATTAATAAACACATATCAGTTTCCAGAAAAAATTAATGTTTATTTAGCTCTACAAGCATCATTTGATCCTGTATGTTCTCCTACATTACCTTAGGATACAGTGGTGCTGTGGGCAGAGCGGTCAGTGCTTTCATGATTTGTGCTCCACTGAGCACCATCTCTGGAAAGTATCCAGTGTTCAGAGGAACAGGGAAGGACAGAATGGGGGAGATGGCTCTGCCCTCTGCGTAGGGATGTTTGGAGACACCCTGCCAAAATCGAGCAGCAAACACCCACCAGAGCTGCAGGAGAACTTGGGGGCCTGGTGTGTCAGGTCTCACGTGGCTGACAAGATCCTCATTTGTGGTAAAGAAAATAAAACAGCGTGGGCAGAAATATGAGTGGTCGAGTTAGCCACATTGCCCACCAGTTTGGAGCTCACACCCTCCCTGCATGACCCACAGCTCTGTGTTTACCCTCCTCCTCTGTGCCTCCCCCAAGGCCTCACAGCTCTGCTTCCTACTTGTGCCTTATCATGGAGACCTCATCCGTGACGGCTGCTGACACCACCAGCCTTGTCCCATCTCTTTGCTGACAAGGCTCTTCTTCCTCTGCCTGTTGCACATGGATTTCTATTTCAGAGCAGTTTGTCAGGTCACCCATCTCTTTCTACAAACTCTGGGGAGCAGATCTCTACCTGGTCTAAGCTGCTGTGGCTTTATTGACTTCAGCGGGCATTCACACTGCCTGGGGATCCATGGGAACGACACACTGAAAGGCACTAACATTTCATTCAATCAACAAAGATTCAACTCCATGATTTGCGAGGATAAAACACTTCCTACACAAACTCACACAGGTTTCAAGAGATGGGCAATCAGTATCCAGCAGTTTGTTGCAATGATTGATCAACGCTGCTGTTCAAAGTTGTATGCATTTAACCTTGAAAATTACCGACGTTCCATTTACACTGATTCACATATCCTTCTCAAGAAGAATAAAAAACACCTTAATAACCGTTCTTTTCACCTGTGGGGATATTAGATATACTCTTCTCAGTCTTTGCAATAATCATTATAAACATATTTTTGATTTATACACATTTTTTAAAAATACTAGTCCCTTTCTTATGCACCACAGGAGCAATGGAGATTGACAAGCAATGGATCGCTATGAATTCACTTAACTTCCCTAGAACAGCTGGAGGTGCCTTGGTATATACGAGAGGAGGGAAACAATAATTCTCTCACTAACAGGGAATTTGCTAAAGGAATATATCAAGAAGGCCAAAAAATATGTTCAATTTCCCTTTTTTTGGATCGTTGTTCATAGAAAAGTTCAAATATGAGCAATTCATAGAAATATCATGGAACAAATCATCAGACAACTTCTAAACTCCTTACAGAAAATGTCTAGATGAAGAATAGGCATGGTGTCATGAAGAATAAACATGTGGAAGAAACTTCTTTCCCTGACAGGCCAAAAGGTTTCAGAGCTGGGGGAGAAGGAGAAGATTTCGATAGTCTTTCAACACCATCTCACACAGCACTCTCATGAGCAAGACAGAGAAGCATGGTCTTGCTGAAATATCTGTAGGACTGATGCAAAACACTGCAAGCTTTAGCCCAGTTTATCTTGCTGAACCTCAAGAGCAGCCATGCATGGCTCGCTCCTGGTAAGCAAGGTGTAACACGTTTTGCAAATGATCTGCAAGGAAGCTGCAAACCACCGGGGTGGTAAACCAAAGGGAAGGCTGGAAAGGGCAGGAACGGCACAGTGTATGTCTCCAGATACGTAAAGTCACTTCAAACAGAAAAATACTCTGCTCCAAATGGCCCTGGTATACAGAACAAAAGGTAATTGAGAGATCAGTAAGGGAAAAATGAGGTAAAAATGAGGTTAGATACTAGATTAGACACTACAAATATTTTCTACAAATAAGGACGGGGAAGCATTGCAGCAGATTACATGGAAAGAGTTTGCAATTGCCATCGTTAGAAATAATTAAGACAGATATAGTGGATCTTGTCTTAGGACCAAAGGTTAGACCATATTACTTCCCAAGGTCACTTCCAACACTACTTCTTTCTGGTTTTCCCAGAGGAAAAATGATGGAAAGCTGGCATATCAGAAGCAGAAAAAATGTAAAAGTTCAAACATCCAGAAACAAGAAAAGAGATGGCCAGGTGCCTTATATATGAAAAATAAAACAGAAAAATTGAACAAAACAACTTTTGAAAAGTTTGTGCTCCAGTTTTGCTTAATCTTGATCTTGAGCAGATGGAGAATTAATTTTGCCTACTTTCTCCATGAGAATGTCTAGAGATTAAAGATACAGCACTATTTCCATTCAGTAGGTAAAGCCGCCTGGATATCAAATATGAAAAGAAGGAATCATTTGCAGTGAACAGTATTTTTAACAAGTTCTCTGTTTTTACATTTTGTGGGGTAGCTGTGAGCTGACCGCAGTCTGCTCAAATGACTTTACTATTTATCTTATCAGCTGTTAGATTTGGCGGGAAGATCCTGGAGAGACGTGTCAAAATATCTGCATTTTGATTTATTATTTAGTTTTATTTGATTTGGTAATCCCTTGGCATTTTTTTTTTCTTGTTCACCCATCAAATGAGTGTTCACAAATATAAAATTTAACATACACTCTGCTTTCCAGATAGCCAACTAGTAATAAGTACTAGCTTTCCACCCACATCTGACGTTCACCAGATCTCAGAGCAAATTTTAAAATGGAAAAGATACTGTTGACTCTCCTAACTTTAAAACCAGTTCTATGGATAGGAGACAGCCATTCAAATGTGAAAGGATTACATCAAATCCCTCAAAGCCAGCCAGCAGGTGATCCAGGAATAGACCAAGAAGTGGGCATGGACTGAAGCCATGAAGTCAACTGAGCAATGTTGAGTTTTGCAGTAGGAAAGGCCAGCTATTTCCTTTTTACAGCAGAAGCCATCTTTCCTGGAATGTTTTGTGCTTGAAGCCAGATACGAGACATATTTGGGTTAGAGTAGGAGCTGAACGCAATTGATAATCCACAAGAAAAATATAAAAGCATCTCAGACAGATGAAATAAATGATTCTGAACAGGAAAGGTAAAAGAAGTTCTTGAGCAAGTAGCAATGAATAAGGTTTGAAGTTGCATTGGAGGGCAGTCCCCAGAAGCTGCCCTCACTTACAGCAGCTTGATCTCCCCCCAGGAATGCCACCCCCAGCTCCTGCTCAGGTCAGGGCCCGTTCAAAACTTGCCTGCTGGTGATGCTTTCCCAGCTCCAGGACTTTATCACTGTGATCAGTGTGTTCCTCAGAGGAGTTCAGCAGGGTCTTGGGCTTTTACTTAGTTACTGAGGCATAGAAATGCAGGTTTTCCAGACTGTTTAGGACTTTAATCCTGGATTTTCTGGATTTTCATTAACAAAGGGTAATAAGAAATGTCACAAAAATAAACTTCTCATTCGATGTGGCCCAACCAAATTACTATAATTTGTTAAATATACACTTTTTCCATTTGATCTCAGAAGAGCAAACTATTTGTCCAGTTCTATTTATAACCTATCGATCTCCAAAATTAGAACATAGAAGAATAAATTGAGACATATTTTTTTGCCTTTGAGTCAGCAATATACTGAGATGCTGAACTTGTCAGGAGCAGAAATCCAGTCTGGAGAGCAGTCACACAAGCCACCAGACACCACAGGAACCCAGGAGTACTTTCAGTGCCTTCAGGGCAAGGCACGATGCAGTGAAAGTGTCTGACACAACAATAACTCCAGTCAAATCATGACTCGGCCTTCTCTTGTTTAACTAACTACCCAAAGCTTCAAACAGTGCAGTAATACACAGCACACACCCTGTAAATACCCCTGGAGCTATAATCAAGCTACAGCAGACATACATAAAAGAGCCCATAGGATTTACACGTTCTAAACTCTTCCTAGCAGATCTCTGCCTTTGTCTAAAAGGTGTTGATGCAAGCATGGACAACTGTGTCACTGTATCCCTGTTGTGATTTACGTTCGCAGGAGCTGGAGGAGCACAAGAGTTCCCGTGTAATAGATCCGGTGCTGTTTGACTTCTGGAAAGTTATTTCCCCTCTGCAGCTCTGTTTCTTTCGTAAATGGTACTCTGTGCTCCAGGACACAATGGTCAGAGAATAGTTTTTCACTGCTTTAGTGTCTTCTATCATGGGTGGTGGCAGAGACTTTAAAAATCTGACCTAATATGAAGTTAGTGGGGGTTTCTGCATCCATTACTTACGTCCTTTTTGAGAAGTATACTTCCATTCTTGGGGGCATTCACAGGAGATCCATGCTCATTCTCTGTGAGGTGAAATATGTCAGCTGGATCCCTCATGTTTGTTGGATTATAGGACCATATCCAAGGAGGATGTTAGTATAGATGAGGAATAAAATTTGAACCCACTGGGGACAAGTGGCATTTCCACTGAGTTTCACTCCGGTGGTGTCAGCAGAGCTGGTGGCTACTCCTAGCTCTCGTAGCTCTGCTCTATGTATGACTAGAAATTGAACTCCCCAGGAAGCTGAGAGAATGAGAGAAATGTGAAGATATGTATTTACACTGGAATGGTTCAAACTAAAGAAGCCCACACAGAAAGGGAAAGAAGACAGTATTGTCTCTGCAGGCACAAGAGGCAAATACACTCCTTTCCAGGCTGTAGCTACATGTGCTGTGATTGCGGAGGGCAGAGGTCGGGAGTTAGTGGTTGGAGTACGGCAGACAAAATGTCCAAACGGGAAGATTTTAGTTTTCAGAGTTAAAGATCATTATATGATCTGGCATAAGTGTGCACCAGGATGGGAATCACGTCACTATACTGGCCAAGGTTTTCACCACAAATAGCTTTTGCGCTTTGTTATCATATTTGTTTTCATGTCCCTGCTCCTCTCTGCTGTCTCTTGCACCCCTTGCTTTTAACATCACATCAGAGCAGATTCCCATGCTTTTTGCGGCAAACCCTGGAATTTCTCCAAGTAGTGATAAGGACATCGGTGGATGAACTGATGAAAGACTCAAGAAATCATAAACACTAATGAATAATTAGATTTCCGCGCAACTTGAATGGCAAGGAGGAGCAAGTGCCAATGAACCTGTGACCCCAAGCCTTCTTATCACAGAATAAAAATCAGATAGAGACAAGGCAGTGTACATGGGCCTCTAAGCCGCTATAAATCCCTAAATGGATTGTGCACTGCATGAAAGAAAAGGGAAATAGGCCAAGCCCGCACTGAGCAGAAACCTGAATGGCTACAGCAAACAATGTGCTTGAGTGAATTGTACTGCTTGGGGACTAATGCGTTGAGCTGCTGTTCCTCACTGCCGAAATGAATAACAATGCCACAACACCCCAACGAGGCACGTCTTTAATTCCCCTCTTCTTTCATTACAGCTCTTCCCTCAGGGATGTCTTTCCCCACCAAACGTGTCTTTTCTCCACACACGATGTGTCTCTGTGCCCGTGGAGGCATATTTGAGTTCGCAAGTGCCTCTCCGTGGCCCTGCACTCTGTCTGAGGGATTATGTGCGTTGCGTGCTGAGCTGTGTCCTTTTGTTTCAGCCCCTTCTCTGCAATTCCCCGGAGCTGCCTTAGCTGGATTAGGCGGCTTTGTGTGTGCTTGGCCGTGGGGCACCTGACCTTTTGAGTGGAGGTTCTGCTACTAACACCAAAAAAATTACAAAAAAAGAGTGAAAGATAAATGAGAGATAAAAAGACACTTTCAGAACTACGCTTTGCTGCTAGCAGTTTAACAGGGTTGAATTAAAATACTGAAACTACATACCAGTGCCTGGTGCAGCCTGGTATGCATCCCCTGATGCTCCACAGTATGTCCTAATCCCCACAGCACACAGCACTCATTTACTAGGAGGGACTGCTCCCTTAAAGGGAGTTCTGTTGGAAGATCCAGAACTAAAAGATTTGAAAGCATTCAGACTGGATCAAAGTTATACTCTGGACATTGTAGACAGGGACTAATTTCACTCCAGCTACTGGATTCTGGTCCTCAGTCCTCCTATCCAGCCCATGCCATTCCGCTTTTTTTGCAATAAGTACATTTCTTACACACACAACCCTAGCTAAAAAGCGTTTCCCAGTTTCCTCTGCTGTTCTCACAGCTCATCTGCAGCACCCCATGGGGAATTCCATCAGCAGTATGCTAAGGGCCTCTGCCTGTCGACCAAGAAATTGTTCCAAATGCTTTTCAATAAACAGCAACAAAATGGAAGAAAAAAGAAAGGTGTTGAGTTTGAAATTCTTACGCACAAACACTGAGATTCCAGCAGGGCCATCTCAAGGCAAAAGCTGACACGGGTACAAGTAACATCCACAGAGCTGTCAACAGCAATTCAGAGAAGGCAGTAGTGCTTAATAAGAGAGTTGTTCTGCCAATATTCAGAGGGGATTAAAGGAACAACTGGACTAATTACAGCCCTCAGCCTGACAAAATATTGGAAAGGCTGATATGGCACTCAATAAATGAAGAGTTAGTGAGTAATTCGATTAATGTCAATTAGCATGGCTTTAAAGAAAAATAGATCTTTCCAAGTTAATCCTTTTTTGATTAATTTCAAATGTGTTTGCCAGAGGAAATGGAGCTATGTGATGTGCTTCTGTAAGGCGTTTAATGTTGCAGCACATGGCATTTTTATTAAGGGACTGCTACAATACAGTACCCAGATAGAATATGGAAAATATTTTAAAACTGGATAAATTCCCCGATATTGAATATGACTGTATATGGCAAATCTTCATCAGGTGATGCAATTATCTCCCCAAAGAGACTGGTTCTTTATCCTATGCTGTTCTTGACAAAAAGCAGGAATAAAACACAGACTGCTTCCTGAATAAGCATGTAATAGCACGAAGCAGATCAGAAAAACTGAAGAATTACTGACAAGGAGTAAATGAAATTCCATAGGGGAAGGCCCAGAAACTACTAGTGTCATTTGACTACAGCTTACTACAAAACTGTCCTCTTTGTAGATACTAGACTGTATGTAACAGTCAAGAATGTGGCTTATAATTTTAGGATAAGGAGGAGAAATTCTGGACACGAATGGAGGGTTTTCTTGGAAAACTAGCTGACCTTACCACACAAAAGAAAAAAAGGAAAAAGAAAAAAATAAAAAAAAAAAGAAAAAGAAAAAGAAAAAAGAAAAAAGAAAAAGAAAAAGAAAAAGAAAAAGAAAAAGAAAAAAGAAAAGAAAAAGAAGCAGGGACAAAATTTGCTAGCTTTTGTGTTTAAAAAAGGAATATTGTAAGAGTATGAGGTATGAAGGTTATATTT
Organism: Rhagologus leucostigma; assembly: GCA_013397725.1. NCBI lineage: Eukaryota > Metazoa > Chordata > Aves > Passeriformes > Rhagologus > Rhagologus leucostigma. The sequence continues at coordinate 730,961 of VZTD01005549.1, forward strand.
CCTGTTTATATGTTGATGCAAACTGGGCAAGTATTGAAAGTGAGAGTTCTCTAGCCATCAAGCTAACGATTTATTAAAATAGCTTTATTAATTTTGTTACAAGATTCAGTGCCTGGAAGACCACAGAACACAAATTTGAAGTAGAATTTTTTTTTTACAATAGCAATGAAGTTAGTTTCACTGTACATGTATTTATTAACTGAAGATAGTATGATTTTCTGGAGGATTTGGACTCATACTCAGACAGGGATAAATATGAGGAAGTTCGATACTAGGGCCATAACAAAGAGATGATTAGATGATCAAATAGTGAGCCAGGCTGAGAACCATCCGCTATTGGCACCAGATAAGTGATAAATGTGAACAGTGCTTTGGAAAGACAAATTTGTTTGGATGTGACAACCTCTGCTGAATTTGGCAGTGAATTAACTTCAGAGGGCAGGATGTTATAACAGTTAGGTTTTACAAAATGACTGGCCAAAAAGAGTTTCCTAAACAAATAATAGGACTATAACAGTTTGTATTTTTTAAAATAAAGACAAAAAAGTCACAGTATTCTCCCTTGATAGATGTATTCTGAGGCACACGGTGGCTGTCAGTTAGCTCCTTCTTGGAGTCACCCCCTTTCATGGGTGTCCATCTGGTGGACTCACCTGCCAGTCCCAAATGGTGTCTGGCCGTGGCACACCGAACTCACACAGTTCGTCCGTGGCTGCAGAGTCAATGATGTGATTAATGTCAGCAAGTCTCACCTTTCTAGCCTTGTTTCATTCTGATGGAGTCTCATATGTGGAATGCCCATGGGCAACCTGTCCCAAAGGCTTCCTACATACTTCGCCTCACTGGAGTCACTGTAGTTTAGTTTTGGCACAAAGAAATCCAGTAGCTTTTGTTTTCCTCTGTGAATATGCTGCAGCATCTCCAGCTCTGTCAGTTCTGAGATATTTCAGTTTTGCACTAACATTGGATCACGACTGCAGATTGGGGCAACTCTAACAACAATACTCCCTGAATTTCTGTGTGGCATTTGGATATACTGAATCTCTGGGAATTATACATAGTCACTTGGAAAATTACTGGTTGGGTCCTTTTCTTCTGCTACTGATCTTCATCACTGTAAAAACTGATGCCTCAAAGCAGCAGTAAAAACCAAACTGAACAGGTATTATGAGTTGCATTGAAACACACCAGGAGGAGAACAACAAAGAGGAGCCACAAATCTGTCACATGCAATTCTGGTTTCAGCGGCAACTTCTAAAAGCTGCTAGGTGGTTATCACAAATACTCTTGCCTGACACACCTTCACCAGCATGGCTGGCGCTGTTCACTGCCTCTGGATCTCAAACTCCTGCGGTCTTCAGATCTGTGATGAAGCAGAAATGCCTCAGCAGACATTTCTGACAGTGTCTCCCTTTAGCCTGTTGCCCAGAAGTGTAACCCCACTGGTGCTCAGTTGCTCTGTCCTCCAGATTTACAGAGATGAGCTGGAGTTATTTTAGACCATTTTCTCAACCAATGAATTCTCTGTCAAAAATTCTTGTACAGGATACATCTAGGATTTGTACATGTTTTTAAAATTTTATTATAATTGAAACAATTGACTTTTTAATTGTCTCCCAGGGTCTCAACTTAGCAAAATATTCATTTGCTCAGTTTGTCTTACTGCTGTTGTCAGTGTCTTTATAGAAATAGTGGGCTGAATACAGTGAAACGCTTTGTGTTTGTCCACCAGATTAGCTTCTGCCTCTTGTCTGCAGATACCATATGGTGTAATATGGGAAGAGACAAGACTGTAATTAGTAGACCACTAGTCTGATTGTAATATTTAGCTGAAATAAAATGCTAATAAGAGGTCTTGTTCTGCAGACACTGACTGCAAGTGTACAGGAATCAACAGATGATTGCGTAGCATAGAAATCACTGCCACTGGCAAATGACCAAGCTTAGAATGCAAAGATTCTTGAGTGTCAGAGCATCCTGCTTTCCCTCTGCAGAATGATGGAGTTCACGACTTTTAATCCTGTCATTTCCCAGACTGCATGGTCAGCAATAACTGTTATTTGTCAAGGCTTAGTGGCATAACAGATTTGTGTTTGGAATAGAGCTTTTATTAATTTTGGTCTTCATATAATTTACAATCTTTTATTAACATCATTTTGATGTTCCTTTTGCAGCACAAATTATCATTGATCTCTTGAGATGTAATTGAAGGTTTTGATAGGCTCTTTTCACATCAAAGTCATAAAGCAATTTTCCTTCATTGGATGTGAGACCATCAGCCTTGGTATCTGGTTTCTTGCTATATCAAGAAATTGTCTGGGTCCAGACTTAGTATTAACACAACCACTGTCTGGAGATGACGTATTTATCCCATGCCATGGGTTTAATTTTTCCTTTCGGTGTGCAAGAATATTTGAAGTTAGTAGTTACTGTTCAGTATGAATTGAGCCTCAAGAGAAAGTCCTGATGTTAGTGTGCCTTTTCTGATGACCATACAATGGTGAACAGGCCTATTTTCCTGTACAATCTACTAAAAAGTTTTGATGGTTCTTTATGGTCTTCAGCCTGAAAGATCCAATTAGACCAGGCTTCTCAGGACCCTGTACAGTTGAATTTTTTATACCTCCAAGGGTGAAGTTTCTACAGCCTCTCTAAATAGCTTTCTCCTTGTACCTTGCTGCAGCTTGTCACTATTGCCACTTGCCTTCTGCCAAGCATTGCTGAGAACAGGTCTACACCTCACTGAAAGCAGATCAGCCACATCAGCCCCCAGCCTGTATCCGTGCTCAGGGCTATCCTTCCCCACATGCAGGACCCTGCATTTGCCTTTGATGAATTTCAGAAGGTTCCTCTCTACCCATTCCTCTAAACTCTCGAGGTCCTTCTGAAGGGCTGCACAGCCCTCTGGGGTATCGGCTACTCCTCCAGTTTTGTGTCATCAGCGAACTTGCTGAGGAGGAATCTGCTCCTTCATCCAAGTCATTGATGAACAAGTTAACTCAGCAGGGTCAAAGATGCCTTGACCTGCTGTGAAGCAGAAGTTGCATAGGAAAAACAGAGTGCCAGATGTTGAAAATGAAGGTATACAGCGTTGGGGTTGTAATGTGTTAGGTGAGCTGTGTTACAGAAAAAGCCAGCCCTTTTATTTTTTAACCTTTTCCACATCATTGCACTGATGTTTCTTCTTTCTCCCTTCCAAACCAGGCCAATCCCAATTATATGAATCCATGCATGTACCACTAAAGCCATCATGAAGAGGCCACTGAAAAGAGTCACTGAAGTATACGAGCAAGCATAAGGCGCATCACCAGGGGGATTGGGGCACAAAAGATCTATCAGAAAGGTCTCAGCAGCTCACTGAGGTGGAATAGATAGAAGAGGCAGTCTTTATCTTAAATGGTTTTATTTCCAGGTAGAATAGAGAAAACTGGATGTACACTTTGTTGCAAGCACATTAGCAAATGGCAGACTTTAAAAAGACCATAGAAGAGGAAAGCCTTGACAAAAACACAAACATAATTAATACAGTTTTTGCTATGACCATTTTAGTTTCTCACATCATTGATTTCTGCACATATTTCTTCTTCCACACATTTATTCTCTTTAGCTTCTCATACCTAGCACATTCTCTTTCTAGTTCAGCCTCTTGCTCTCATTCCATGACACATCCAAGCCAAGGAAAGCAGAAGTGAACAAGCTGCGGCAGGACAGCACAGCCCTGAGCAGCTGCCTGTCCCCAGGACCTGTGTCTGCATCGGGGCTGCCCCACTTGTGCCACCGGTGCCATGTGCCGCACCTGGGGACTGACTTCGGGGATGAGACAGGATGGGGAGTGGGCCTTACACCCATTACTGCCCTGAGACAGACCAAGTCCTGTAATGGCAGTCAGGGGAACAGAATCATCTGCCATTTTTCTTTCCATTGGAGTACAGAGACATGTAGGTTAAGGAAAAGAAAGGGGGAAATTTTGCTGTCATTCACTCTATTTTTTCACGTGCTTTTCCATCTGGAATACCAACTCGGAATTTTTTCTTTGCCAGAGGCTCAAACACTGCAATAGGCAGCTGCGTTAGGAAGCGGCACCGACCAAGGCTGGGTCTGTGCCTCTCGGAGCATAACGTGGGCAGTGGGACTGGCAGGGACATGGGAAGCAGTGCGGACAGGGCGACAGTCAGGCAGCAGGGGTTGAGGCTGCGGTGCTGAGTGGCGGGGGCAGCCACCCAGGCAGGCAGCAGCACAAACAGGCAGCAGTGCCGGCAGGCAGCATCGCTGCAGGCAGGCTTCCACCTGCTGGCCACACGCGGTCCCACAGCCGCTTTTCCGGGCTGCCCGACACGACGGTTCCCAGCGGATGGCGGCCTCGCAGGAATGACCACACAGCATCCAGCCCAGGGGCCAGGGTGGGTCAGCGAGGAAGGCTTTGTCGTGCAGTTTGGTGTATCAGGGTGCAGTCATGCACCTTTGCCGTGCAGTTCGGTGTATGCTGTACTACCCCAGCGTGAAAGAGACTACAAACAGATGTGTATTTGTATCTGCAAGGAAACCACACCTTCCTGATAGCCTCTGGGCAAGGAAGAGGATTGGAAAGGATATTCACTGCCCAGGGTGGGGGAAGCGTGAAAAAAAATCCAGATTGCCACAGCCACGCTCGCTCCAATGTGTGGGTAACTGGACGCTTCAGGGGAGCCAGCTGAGCAGTTCCCATGGGTGGTAAAACTCACACAAAGATGCAAAAAACCAAAATAAAATATATCTGTCCCTCCTTCCTCACTCCCTCTTCAAAAGGCATCACTCTCTAGCTATGGAAAGATGCCTAGCTTTAGTAGGTTTGTTTATGGCTTTGGTTTGAATGACAGCTTTTCCTTCCTTGAACTCCCAGGCACCTGAAAATGGGCTCTGATTTCTTAGGCTAAATCCTTCTCGCTCCCTCTCTGGCAACAGTGAATTTGTTATCAGAGGTTTGATACTAATAGCATTTGAATGGTTTATGTTTAAAGGAAAATAAGGTCATTATTCCAGAGAGAAATCCAGAGCTAATAGAAGGGGAGATAGTGGTTTGAGATGCTCCGGGCAAGGACCCAAAAGGCAGACTATTAGCATGTGTAGTAGAAAGTTTATGGCTTTGCAGCACAGTGTGCTGATGTCAGCCCAGAAACAGTCCAGGAAAATCAGAAATCTCCAGGAATTCAGTCTGTGGTATGGAGGAACACAATGGATGAGGTTTGTGCTGAATATATAAAGCATAACATGTATGGAAATACATCATGCCCTTTCCATGACTGTCATCAGTGGTCAGTGCAGGGTGTCCTATGCTACCACCCAGAGTTGAGCTCTGAGAATGCTGCTTCTCCAACATTAAAAAAAACAAAAACAGAGAGAGAAACCATCTTCCCCTCTACAATAAAATATTTCTTTTCAATATTTTTCCTTGAAAGCTTTTCAAACTTTTTCCTTCTGTTGACTTCCTTCATTTCCTTAGCTTCTCAGCAAAGGCTAAGCAAAGAAACTGAATAAATCCAGAAAAATACAGAGCAGACATATCTAAAGCAGCATGTTTTGACACAGAAAATGTTGGTGAACTTTTCTTTAAGATTTTTTGCTTTTAAAACTGCAAAACTCAAGATTATATTGAGATTTCTAAAAAAGGTTGTCTGTTTTTTTTGTCTTTTTCTAGTGCTGGAGGTTGTTATCAATCTGTAGATGCTTTTTGCACATGGATTCTGTAGCTCCTTACAAGATCTTATCTCTCCATTTTACATTAAAGACCTTGTCCAGTGTGCCCCAGTGTGCCAGAGCCAAAAAAGCCATTAACAATCTTCAGACTGGCATCCCTTTAACAGTAACTTCTTTCATAGCCCAAAGTAATAGAAAGCATTCAGCGTTTTTGAGAGATGAGTAAGACGATCTAATGGGGCTGTTTCATCTCTGATGCCAATAGTTGGTTGTTTTCATCTCGTTCCTCACTTTGTATTGGTGTCACAAATTTTCTCTCAGCTATAAATGTGGCCTGTAATTTCCATTACAGCACATGCAGAGTCATCTGTGAGTAAAAAGTAGTTGGATTTTGCTTTGTGCTGAGAAGCATAAAGCTTCTCCGGGACTTAACTGGTAAAAAACAGTGTATGAAAAAGGCTCAGAGAGGGGCTGTTGACCATTTTCTCTGCTCACTTTAGTACCCAACCCACATTGCTTGCATGGCAGCCTGCTGGGAAGCCTCCTTTGCACACCCAGGTGCTATCAGCTGACAGACCTTTGGTTGTCAGGGACTTCTGGATGTGTATTCCCTGGGCAGCAGCCCTGTGGTGTTTGTCTCCAGCCCCCTCATCTGCCACAGCCTGTAGTTTAAGCTGCAGAGCAGTTTGGAGGTGCTGCTGGCCGGGCTGTTGCGTTGGAAATACAGTCCCTCAGTGGTGGTTCTCCTGTCCTCCCACCCTCAGGAGCTGGGAAGCCTCAGGGGCAACATCATGCTCCCAGACATGAGAACAGGGCTCTTCCAAGGCCCCCTTAACACGAGTGGACATAAACGATGAAGACTCTGAGGAGCCATTTAAACAGAAATCAGAAGAGTTCAGCCTCGCTCATGCGTACCTTGCTCTGGCCACGCCAATCAGCTGCAAATTCAATCACCTGCTAAGCCTCTTTTGAAGTCTGTGCCTGTGACAGTATCTCTGCCACCAGCCTTTCTCCCTGTTTGAAGTTCTTTGCCTGCACAGAACTTACTTTGTTCTCACAATTCTTACAGATTTAATCTGCTTTCTGCAGCTTGGCATCACTGCAGAAACGCAAGGTGAAATGGAAAAGAGATGAAAGAAAACCCCAGGATCTGAGAGATCCCATTTTACCTGCTGAGCATCCGTGCTGCTCGGGAGATGCAGGTCTCCTTTGCCTTCTCCCATTCACGTGTCACAAGTTGTGGAGCTTCTCCTGCTTTATGTACATTTATTTTCTGCAAGTCAGTGTTCCGTAAAAGATAAGATCCTCAAGTAAAATGGAATAATTCTTGCTTTAAGACATTATTGTAAAATTCCTCAGATCGTCAGTAAATTAGTACGAAGATTCTTATCAGATAATAAAGAAAACTAGATGTAGTAAAAAACCAGACCTCACTAGTACAAATCACCTTCCTACATGTGAAGCAGTTCTATTGTATCCATATCCTTAGGTCACACAGTAACTATAGTGATTTTTCTTTTTAACTGGTAATTATTGATACTCTTTATTGGTATTCCAGGAGATTCAGCTTTTCAGTGAGTTTAGCTTTTGGTCCCATGACTTTGGGATAACATCTCAGACTCTCTGCTGGGGTGGGTGCAAGCACCTCTGCAAGTTCTCCCTGCAAGGGTGACACTGGCACAGCCTGGAAAGAAGGTGACACCTACAGAGTAGCTCAGGAACCAGCACCTAAGGCCTCGTCTCAGGGAACGTCTTACGGGAGGGAGAGGAAAATCAGTGAGTCAGCGGAATGCCTTGCTTCCTTGCAAGTGGAAATAAAGGTCCCGGGAGCCTCCTGATGGCGGCGAGGGTGGAGGTCTCTGTGTGTGCATCCGCCACAGCATCGGCTGCCTGGATCTGGGCAGCTGCACAGTCCCCTGCCAAACCCCTGCTGCTTAAGCTGCCTTTGACCTCCTGCTTTTCACAGCCCATCTCACAGCCTGGTACAGCCGCACCCCTGCTCCTTGCACCTTCCCAGGGCGACTCCTTTAACACGAACACCCATCGGACAGCCCCAAACACCCGTGGCTGAGGTCAGGGAGTAGGCATCATCCCTCCAGCTGTGAGAGCCCTGGTGTGCCCCCTCAAGGCCATCTTCCGCATCTCTGGGGCGCAGGGTCCACACAGTGCCCTACTCCTGCCTCACACCACCCCCTCTGCCACATCTGCATCACCAGGCCATGGTGTAACACACTGTACTCTTTAGGAAACAAGCTCAGCGCTCCTGGAATTAGAATCTGAGTGACGCTGGCTGAATCATAACCTTTAAAAAATAGCAGGTTTAGTTTTGGTTTGGTTTTTTTTTTTTTTTGTCTATTTTTCCCGCAGTGGAACAAAGCCGGATTTAAAGGTCTGCTGTGGGTGGATGATTGCAACCCTTGATCCCCAGCCAGAAGCATTACATTACATAAAGAGTTTTTTTCTTCATTAGGAATTAATCTGTGCTAACCAACTGTCAGCTGCTGGTAACGACCATTTATTAACATGCTGCACTCCCCGGACTAGGGGCATTTAACTGACTTATTACATTAGATGTAATATGAAAATGCACTTATCCATATCCCAGGCATTCACGTGGCCCAGCTTTCCGCCTGTCTGCCCACGCATGTGCTGGTGCAGGGGAGCGAGGGCAGCCGGGCAGGGCAGGGCGGGGCCTCAGCCATCCTCCTGCCTCCCTGCTGCCTGGCTGTAGGGTGTAACCTCAGCTCACCAGCAGTCGAGCTGATAAAAGAGACCTGTCTATGAGAGTCCTACTTTGGATTATACTGGGGGCATTATTTGCCTCCATGGCAGGAACCAAAGTTTGCAGCAATGCTGTAGGCATGGAAAAGCCCTTCTATGCGTTTATGGAATGCATGAGTTCATTGATGGTTAAGTCATTGGTTTATTCTGCCTGTAGGGAGTTTTTTAAATGTTCAAAACAAGTCACTTCTGGGCTACAGGTAATCTTAACAGGTGTTATTGAAAAGGCAGGGATGTTGTTCATGAAAGAGTTACCACCTCTCTGCAGTATGATGAAACATTTAATGAAATAGATTAAAACCTTACACACACACACACACAAAAAAAGTCAAATTCCAGTCTCAAACCATGCCACTTCTTCTGCAGAAGGAAATCGTGGACACAAGCAGGGCTTGTATAGCTTGATAGCGATAGGACAAGGGGAAACAGTTTTAAACCAAGACACGGTAGTTTTAGATTAGACATTAGGAAGAAATTCTTTACTGTGTGGGTGGTGAGGCACTGGAGCAGGTTGCCCAGAGAAGCTGTGGATGCCCCAACCCTGGAGATGTTCAAGGCCAGGCTGGATGAGGCTTTGAGTGACCTGGTCTAGTGGAAGGCATCCCTGCCCACGGCGGGGGGGTTGGAGCTAGATGATCTTGAAGGTCCCTTCCAACCCAAACCATTCTATGATTGAAGTAAGGCTGTTGTGAGATTTTTCTGTAAACAAACTGGAGAACTCTGAGGACAAAGACTGGGGGACTGTCTCAGACAAAGTGGAGGTCACTTAGTCCAGGGAAGTGAAGAGCAGAGGGAACACAAGATACATCTGCACAAATTTAGGTACATAAACTTTCCTTCATACCCACAGGGCATAACAGAGCCGGCAAGGGAGATTCAGCTGGGCTACAGGTGACCCCTTCCTAATTTTAAGGCTGGTTAATCACTGGTAGAAGCTCGCTGGGGAGGCTGTGGCATTGCAGGCTTTTAAGAGCAGTCTGCACAAGCACCTGCCAGAAATGGTTTAAGTGCGGTCAATGATGCCTTCAGGCACAGGAGCATTGGCTGCCTGGTCTCCCCCACAGCCCTGTTTGGCCTGACTGTTGTGGCAGTGCTTGGCATGGCAGCCTTGTTCTGGTGGTGGAGACGTGCCCCGAGACTCATTCCTCGGCCAGAAAGGTGTTGGTGCTGGAGCTGTGTTGAGCCTCGCTGTGCTGTGCCTGAGACCTGGCGTACACTGAGCCCTAGTGCCCTGTGTGTGTGCTCTGCCCAAGCACTCAGGGACCCAGCTCAGCAGCTTCACCCTCCTTATTCTTCCTGACCCTTGACAAACATTTTTCAGCCTCTTTCTCTCTTCAGCTTGCTTCTGGGTGATCCCTGATCTCTTGTCACAGCCTTATGGGGAGCAGAAACAAGGAGCAGGTTAGATACTAGGAGACAGCTGGAGGAGTGTCTGTTTGGCATGTGAAGCCATTACCTGCTCTATTGACAGCAGAAGCTGGGGAGGCTGGGATGAGAGATGGAGTGCTTGAGGTGTTGAGGGACCTCCAGGTTCAGGGAGGCAGCTGGGAAATGGCAGCAGGGGCAGTTTAACACCACAGTGCTGAGCCTGGACACGCAGCTGAGCCTGGAGGCTCATGAGAAATGAGCATCACAGCATTCTGCTCCATACAGGCTGAGCCAGGGCCCAAAGACATGCTTTGGAGTGGCCATGAAGCTTTGGGGCAGCCTCCATGCTGGAAATGGATGTGCCTGGAAGCAACCGTGAGCATTTTAGAGCTTAGGTGGCAGCTTAGCAGCATGGGATGGAGAGACTGAGGAATGAAACTCTGGGTCTAAGGTTCATCCTGTGTGGCTGCTCCAGTCCTGGGTGCACTGGTGGTCCTCCTGTGGGCTGCCTCCTGGACCTGCACCCACCATCCGGCCGGGCCATGACGCCTCTCACCGTTGTGTGTCGTGCATCCACACAGCCTTGACTGAGACCTGAAGTGAGGGTAAGCCTCGGACTTCTTTCTGAAGCTGTTTCCTTCTCTGTGCAATCAAACAAATTTTAATTTTTATTATTTTACCAGGCTGTTTTACCTCTTCCCAATTAAATCACTTCAGCTAATTGGATTCATATAGTAAGGAAACCTTACAGAGTTTGTATTTGTGAAGCAGCCTTGATGGTTCCTTCCCTTGGCAGAGCACCAGCACAAAGGAGTTTTGCACTGGAGCTGTTAGTCACTTGTTTTCATGACTTTTGTCACCAGCTGAGACGTGGGAAGAATACTGACATTCTGTAATATTTACGTCAGCTGCCAGAGAACTGAGGAGGAGAAAGCACAAATATTGCAGCTGTGATTAAAGAAAAGCTGGAGAACTGAGGAGCAGCTAATGGCTTGGCAAAATAGTGCCTTTGGCACAGTCACAAAAATACTTCCATTTGGGGGGAAGAACTTTTTTCCTCTTCTTCCGTCTTTCCCTACTTTTTCCTCTTTTTAAAGGAAGCCATGTCCTGCTAAGCACTGCACAGCCACATCTGCAGGGGGGTGGGTAAGAGATGGGGAGAGCCTTTCTGTGGGAGGCTGAGCGTGGGGAAAGGCAAGCTGATGGGCAGCATTGTTCCTGGACAGCTTCACTGCTCGACAGCATCACTGCTGGGCAGCATTGTTCCTGGACAGCACCACCAGACAGCTCCAGGCATTCCTGTACAGGTTAATGAGGCACAGAGTCGCACACAGCTCCTGCCCCAGCCCTACTCTGTGAGTGGCGGTGAAGGCTTATGGCAACTCAGCAAGTGCCATTTCCATTTAGCAGCTCAGTTCAAAATCGTGTTGCATCTCCTCCGTCGTTTTGGGCACAGAGTGCCCAAGAGCCTGGGACAGACCATTTGACCCCAAGGAATCAGCAGGGCCTCCCATTTCAGTCATTTCATTTGCTTTCTCTGTCATACACCAGCCCTTCTCCAAACAAAGGAGCCCTTGGAAGCAAAAGCTCCACCCCCTCTTCCTCTCCCAGGTCACCACTGGGATGAAAGGAGGGCCTGATACTGCAGGACTCTGGCAGGAAGAGCCTGCAAACAGACACCACCTTTTCAGACCAAACACCAGCCTCCCTCATGGATGAAACACACAGGGAGAGCCCCCATCTCAGCCTCAGAATAAGATAAATACTTCTTTGGGTGTGCCACCCTGGGAGCACCTCAGAGACTTTTGGGGCAGGGGGACACTGACCCCATAAAGAAAATATCTCACAGAGGCACAGAACATGGGCCAAGCCCCGAGGAAAAGTCCTTTGTCATCTTGCCCAGGGTGGCAGTTTGCATCCATGGCACCATCATGGATGGTGGCTGTGGTTAGGGTGATGACCACCTAGGTGGTTAGTGTCTCCAGGTCTGGCCAAGCAGGAGTTTCCTTTCCTCCTCAGAGAGTCTTACAAAGTCTCCCCCAGCACCACACCTGAGCACCCAGCCATGTATTAGATGTCAAGGCCTCTATCTGCTGCAAATGATAGGATCTCTCTCCTGTGCAGCTCCTTGGAGAACGTCTTGTGTCCCTGCCCAACAGGTGAATAACTCTGCCTTTCTGTTTTGTGGAACAGCAGCTCTCCTGAAACTCTAGATACAAACTGAGAAGTATTTTTACTTGGAGGCTGCTGCAGTTACAATCTGTGCAGAGCACTGAAGGTCTCCTCCCATCTGTACCTATAAAAATGTGGTCATTATGCACCTTAATAAGAAAGATTTAAAGTTTCATGGTTGAAATGAATTTGGACCCTAATAAACATCCAGATAAAATGGAAAGAGCCAGGAGGCTAGAGAGTTTTACAGCTCTAATGTTCTGTCCCATTTCCCAAAATATATTTGTTCAAGTAATTCAAACTGTCGTTACAATTAACTTGTCCTTTCATTTCCCGCTCTGAATTCCCTCTAAGCTAAACACACAATTTTCTTCTATAAATCTGTGTGACAAGTAGAGCAGTAAAATCTTTCCTTCTTTTTTTTCCACATCATTTATATGCATTTTGCATGGGTTGAGTTGCCAGGCATTTCTCCTAAGCTAATTTCTATGGTTCCTAGTGCACATATCCACACTCAGAGACCCCTAAAAGACTTTTGGAATAAGTCCAGTTTGGACAACTGGCCAAAAGGACTCTTCAGCATTTTCTCAAAGGGAGGATCAGGTGTCCAATTATCTGCTAAGGGCTTTGCTGCTTGCTCTGGGGAGTGGGCAATTCAGGGCTGTCCTGATACTTGGCTGCCTTGCAAAGGGAGTGCTGGGGCACACATTCATGACGTAGCCCCCATCTCTTCAGTGCTGCAGTGTGAGCCGAGAGGTGGGGGTACACCTGGGGAGCTGTGCACGTCTCTCTGTGTTGGTGTGGAGGGGACTCTGCCCATGGCTGCCACAGGCACATGGCTCCTGTGTGAAACCCTGACCAAGGACCAGCTAATGACATACATGGCCAGAACTGAGCCCAAACCTCTGGCCAAAATAGCTACGCCACCTGCACTGCACCACCTCTCGTGACTACTCTGTGGCTGGCGGGGATCCCACCCCTTCTGGCAGAAGATAACCTTTTCATGCCCAAATCAAGGAGTGCCACATGGCGATGTGTGATTCCCAGGCACCGAGTGCCTTGGGAAAGTTGGATCCCCTCACCTTTGCCTCCAGAGCAGGCTCTGCTCAGCCTGGCGGTCACTCCTGTCCTTCCACAAGAGCTGGATGCCAAGAGCGGCACCTTTCCCCTGCTTGTGCACGAGTTCCCTTCTCTCATCATCTGAAATGATAATTCCTCTGACCAGGAAAGTAATGACCCTGATGCATTATTTCAAATGTCATTTTTGCAAAGTAATTAATCAGCTTAATGTGGGATGGGATTACATTTTAATATTAATAGTGCTAAATTCTTGCTGTTTTTTTAATAAATTTTCCTGCTCTTCACATTTCAGCAGGGCAGTATCTCATTTAGTCAGGCTGTACCTTGCTGTAATCTCTCCACTGTGGAAATTTGACAGACAATAACCATTATTCCGTGGTTCGGGCATCAGCCTCACCCATGCACATTTATTTTAGTTCTCTAAGTCTGTATTAGGGATAATAGCTGAGATCTGGCAGCTGGGACGTCGGAGCAGTTTTATCTTCCATTGGGAAGTGTGGAGACAATGTTTTCAAAGGCACAAAGCAGGGATTAAATGACAAGTTCTCATTTGTATTCAAACGGAGATTGAGATATATACCTGTCACTTGATCTTTTGAAAATGTGCCATTAACTGTAAAGCAATTATTAAACTTCAGTTGTGGGTTGCAGTTTTCACAAAAGGTCTCCATAGCTTATAACTGTAATTAACAGCTCCCTTTTCCCAAAGAGCTTTGCATACTTCAAAGTATTCACATGCTTCCACTACATTCCTTCCACCTTTTGAAATGTTTTTTACTTGAAATCAATTACAAATGAGGTGTTTATTCGAATCCTTTGCCCCTGGGTATCAGCTCATAGGTAACAGATTTTCAAACAGAATTAAAATCACATTTTAAAGTTCACACCATGAAATCAACTCTTTTCCACTCTTTCCATCTGTTATTTTATTACCAGGTTTGATTACAGCTATCAGCACAGTGGATTGTACCCATTGCACAAGTTTAGCATCAGCATTGCTTGCATCCTTCTCAACACCTTCTTTTTCAGAAAAAGGTATTTTTTGCCAATACCTCATTTCTTGGCCCTTGGCTGACAATAAGAGCCTTTTTTCCATTCAATGTAGTAAGTTTTCTGGGCATAATAAATGTTAATTTACGTACAATGTATTACAATTTCACATATGAACACTATTTAACATAGGTACACAACCCAGTGTCTTCCTTTGCTATAGATTATGTCTGCACACACATTATACATATGTGCACATAGCTATATAGTTACTTTTTCTCAAAGACATGATTTGGTTAGAAGTAAAAGTACAGTGGAGCCAGACCTAGAATGAGCAGAGCTGACGTTTTCTCTCTTTGTAATTGGACCAGGTTGTCCAGAGAAGGCATTTTCATCAGTGACCCCAATTTGCCCAAATATCCTGTGCACTTCTGAAAATCCTGTCCTGCAGTAGGTTCATTGTACATCTGCTCAGTGTCTCACGGAATTGGGTTGTATCCATCAAACAGCATTCAGAGCCCAGCTTCAGGCACTCTCTCTCAAAACATTGGTTGGATCTGGCAGCTAGAAGTTAGACAGTGCTCATGGAATCTCTTGTAATCCAGGCGAAATCAAAGGTGAAATACATTGTCAATACAATACTTCAAGTATTTGTTCTAGCTTCATGCCTAGCCACTCTCTTCTGAATAAGCAGGAAAATATGATTCATAATGCTGATTGAAGGAGAAGTCTTGGCTTTATTTGCATCTATACTTTTCATTTTAATTAATAATAAGCTTAAGTAGTGTCTAAGATAGAGGAGGAATTTTTTTTGCTGCAGTGGAAAAATACCCTCTTGTTAGTTTTATAGGCTGATAAAAGCAGACATCAATCTCTATCAGTTATGTACACGTGCAAATAAAATAACAGTAAGGTATCCTCTCCAAAAGATGCTTATTAGACATTAAAACTACAGGGAATGCTAGTACAAAGGTCATAGGGCCTGAAGGACATCTTTGCCATCACATAACTTCTAAGGGAACTGGAGGTGTAATAAAAATAAATGGCAAAGTAAAGCACTAGGACTTCCTGGGTTTTGTATGCCAGGAGGCATTATTCATTGACAGCACTCACTTTTTGGCTGTTTGTCTACCTTTATCCCTGGTTTAATGCCATTATAATGTAGAGGAGTTGTAATAGCATCATAAGGCAGGAGAGATACCTGCTTTCTGCCAGCTGGACGGGTTCAGAGGATGCATTTAAGAACTCACTGGTAAGTAGTACAAAATTGGATTCCCACTGGGTGACCTGCTCAGAAATCGTAAGCATGCTGCACACATGTGCTAACTAAGCATGTTAAGCCCCTCGGCACCTTATGAGGTAGGTAAATCCTAGTGCTCCTCACTTTCTAGATGGAGGAGCTGAGGCACTGAGAGGTTAAATGGCATGTGCCATGGGTAATGCTGAAAGACTGGCAAAACAGGGGGGCACAGGAACCAAGTTTCTCACTCCCCGAACTCTGGTGACTTCATGGTGCAGTTCTGCTTCCTTTCCCCAGCAAAGGTCCCTTTGCTGCCCTGTCCTGCTGCCAGCTGGGACACTGGCTCCTGTTTTACACTCAAAACTGCTAATGCTGAAGAATGCATTGTTATGCCCGGGCTTTAACATCTCAAAAAATGAGTGGCCTATTTCTTTAATATTTTTTGTGTCTTTCTTGTAGTGATCTCCACCTGTCAATGTGAGAAGTATCCAGGTTTCAGCTCCATGAGCAATGAGTAGTAAATGCACTGAGCTCGTGGCTCAGGAGGCAAGTGACAGGCTGGGCAATCCTGCCCCTCAGACACTGTCCTTCCTCTTCTTGCCAGCAATTTCAGGGCTGTGTTTTCTTACTTTTATGACCAGACAGAACTCCATTCATGTCAGTTATTAGCATGGCTGATTAAAGGGGAACATAGTTGTTAATTTTAGCTTCTCTCATCAAATTTGTTTCCACTAAATCAGTGCCATCATCAGCTTGACTTAGGCAGTAATATTTGAGACACAAGGGAAAACCTGGGTATTGTTGACAGCCAAGAGCTGACATTTCTCTGCCACCTTCTACATCCCCTGAGATTTAGGATGTAAGAATTCCTGCTATGGTAAGAAGAAAATTTCATGTGCCAACAAATAGTTACGGTTACATCAGTATTTTTGTATGCTTTTTCTTTATTCTAACCTCAGTCCTGGCTCTTCACACTTCAAGGTCTGCCCCCACTGCTCAGTTTCAGCTTGTTAAACAAGTGTTTTGATGTATATAATCTCCACGTCAGCCAAAAAGTCACGGTGTTTTCTTAAAATAAGGAGCACACAAACCTGAGCATCGCTGTCTTGTTGCTGTGATGTTTCTACATTTGGGTTTTGCTGTCAGCATTGTTAGCAAAGGGAAGGGAGATATCACGGGATAGGAAAAGAACTGCCAAGCACATAAGCTTGTTACAATGCTGTGCAGCAGCTTCAAACGACTTACACAGACCTTAGACCCACAGTATTATTCTTGGCCATTTAATCTCTGACATGCCTCTGTTTCTGCAGAGAGGTTCTGGCAGACATGTATCCCTTTTGATCCCAAATGCCTGAACAGAAGGGTGTTGTGTTGGTTGGGAGAGGCACATTGGGATATACAGTTTGTCTGTGGGGTGCACTTTGTAATCTGGAAAAAAACCCTGCCAACTCAAACAAACCACCTGTGCTCTGTAACCAGCCCGGCTGATCCTGGCCAGTCAGCTGTCCTAATGGTATGGATGAAGGTCCTATCCAGAGAGAAAGCAGAATCTGTACCCTTAAAGGAGGTGTTCTTCACAAAACAGTGGAAAAAATTACGATAATATGCCAAAGAAAAAGCAAAAGAATTAGCTTAAAAGCAGAAATTTTGTAAAGGGAAGTGCTCATTCAATTTCCTTACAGGAAATGCACTGTCCAGACCTCCCCATGCAAGTTGCACTTATTTAATTCCTTACAGCTCACATGAGCACTGTCTTTGGTTGTCCATTGCACAGCAGGCACCACCAGCGTGGCCAGCCCCAAACGAGCATCCAGCACATTTGGGTGTATGGTGGACACGTATTTTCAAGTATGAGAAACGGCATGTGTCGTAAAGCAAAAGGGAGCAGGGGTGCGGGTTGGAAATCAACCTGCACAGCAAGTTCCTCCATGAGGCCTGTGCATGGAATTGCCTCCTGGAGGATGTGTCCTCCCCTTCACCCTTCGAAGAAGCAATAACATAATCAGGTTTCTAGCTTTGTGTCTAGATTAGACAAAAAAAGTACCAACAAAAGAGTGTTTTGTAGACATCTTCTGATTCAGTCACTGCTGTGCCGGCATGCTTAGCTAAAGACGCACCAATATATCAAATTAAAAACTATGTAGGTGCCTGGGAATATTAGTCTTGAATATTTATCAATTGCATGAGTGTTCTGGATGATGCGCAAGCCCACTTGGCCCTTCAGGCCTCTCTTCCTTGATGAATTAGATTCATTGCTCATAGCTAAATGCACAACCACCTTCTCTGGTTTTTCTTCTTCTGGTACCATCTGGTTTCTTGTATATCCTGCCAGGCTGTTGGCATCAGATTCACTGTAGTTTCCATCCAGCATCATAGTTTTCGAGTGAGGTATTCCACATGAACACGAAAACTAGGGACATAAACAAGAAATATAGCTGAATATTGGAAAAACACGTAAGCAACAGAAATTATGCCTTTCTATTAAGAGACAGGTTGTAAACAGTTGAGTTTGAAATTTTGATTGAGATATTTTAAGTTTCTCTTTGAACATAAAAGTCGCTTTCTTTTTGCTTGTTTCCAAAAGGAAGAAACAGAGTTTATCTCCATTGCTTGGACGAGCAGCTTCAAAAAAGATTAGAACAGTGCTTTAGCAGACATAGAGTCTAAGCAAAAGGTTTTCTTGGCTAGCTGTTTTTCAGGCTTACCGTCTTGAGATTCCTTATTTTTCATTCTTTGTTTTTATAAATATTCATGGACAAGATGCAGTTTAATCTGTGGAAATGGCTTATCCGGTACACGTTATGGTAAGAAAAGGGCCAAATTCTGGTTTTACAGATACACGTTTTCTCCTTAAATCTGATTTTAAACCAAGCAGAGGACCAGCTAAAAGCATAATGTAAAATCCCAGCTCTGTTGGAGCTAAAATCAAAACTTGCATTGACTTCAGTAGCACCAGCATGCATCCCACAAGCCTAAAAAAATCCAATGAATACAGATAGAATTTTGAATAGGAAATGCAGTCTTCTACCATTCAAAACCTTCCGTTTTCCTTTCCCAGCAATATGGATTATGTATTTGCACGCAATGAAAATGGACTCCAAAACCTCCTTTCTGCTAGGAGTTCCTGTCTCTGATTTCCACAGACCAATTTCCTCACCCAATAATACTTTGCACCCTCCACCAACTTTGATGTGCACATTTTCCAAGAAGTTGTTTTCAAGGATATGTTCAGCTAAAGCAAATGTATATATCTGAATATATATATATATGTAAAAATGTATATAATATCAATATGTAGTATTTAGGATGCCATTGGAAAACACTGGCATTGGAAACCCAGTCAAGGCTTTTTCTTCAAATTATTTAAACAACAGACCACATTGCTTATTGAAAACCTTAAAATCAACTTAAGGATTGTTTTCTATGTTCTTGGCATAACCAAAAGATTTGGTATCAGCAGGTTATGTTCAGAAAAACATGACAAGTTAGTAGCCCACTTACTGTACTTTTTTTGAGCACTCCGTGAGTACAACTGAACATCAGCTGGGTTTTAAGACATATTTTATTCTAAGCAGGCACACTTAAAAAACCCCACACCCTAAAACAAACAAAACCAAACCAAAACAGAACAAAACCAGAGTGAAACTCCCCAAAAAGTACTGTCATGATTTAACCCCAGCTGGCATCTAAGCATCATGCAGTCACTCACTCAACCCAGCCTCCTCCCTGAACTCCAGAGGGTTGTGGAGAAGAATCAAAAGTAAAACTTGTAGATTGAGATAAGAACAGTTTAATAACTGAAATGTGTTCTGTAGCGTGGAATATCCCTTCGGCTAGTTTGGGTCACCTGTCCTGGTCATGTTCCCTCCCAGCTTTTTTTGTTTGCCTCCTCACTGGCAGAGCATGAGACACGAAAATGTCCTTGACTCAGGACAAACACAACTTAGCAACAATATCACTGTGTTACAACATTATTCTCACACTGAATTCAAAACACAGCACTGTAGTGGCTACTGAAAAGACACTAACTCTATGCCAGCCAAAACCAGAATAATACCAAACAACAAAAAAACCACAGGGGAGAGTTACACATCAGGTTCTTTATCATGAACTGACAGGTCCAGGAGATGGTGGCTGGATATGAGGGACAGCAGTTACAATAACAAGCTAATTGCTGCAGGACTCAGCAGAGAAAGCAGTTCTGCAGATTTACTGTCAGCCCTCAGGTCAAATTACAGTTCCCATGGCTTCATGCATGCATGACAACAGCCACCTCTATGGGCAAGAGAGCCTGATGTGCTAGAAACCCACCTCCACAGAACCTAAAATTACACTCATCCTCACATAGACACGTACCCGCAGAGGCGCACTACATAATTTCACCCTGCAGAAATTTTAGCCTATGTCTACAATAATAACTTAAAGACTGCCAAAGAGCCTCCTTGGGCATGGGAATGCAGCTGACAATACTATTAGAGTGTCAGAAATGTCTCTGGCCTGAATTTTGTCCAGCCCAGCAAGCATTGAAAAGTTCCCAGGTATGGGCTGGGAATCAGCATAGGGCCACAGACCTTTTGCCACAGGCATTTCATGGCAGCTCCTGTGATCTTGAGGAAGAGAAGGTTTAGTTTTAGATACTGCATGCCTTTGTCCCTGGCATACTTAATTTCTTAATGTAGAATAACACAGAGCTCTTCTCTGGGAAGTCTTGCATGTTCGTGCTGCACTTTTTGGGTCTTTCATAGGGGAGCAGCACTGGCTGACAAGATCTACATTTACTGTGAGAAATGTCTCTTCTGCTTCTTCAAGAGCTTTCTCCTCAAATAATGCTGTTTATTATCTCTGTTCCTATTTCCTCTACTGAGGAATAATACTGTCACACATTGAAGACTGGGTACAATATTTTCCATTTTGTAGGAAAAAGGCATTTGCTGAATACAGAATTCAATGTACAAAACTCAATAAAGTGCAGATTTATGATATAAATAACAAGCTACACCATCACTGGATGTGGGAAAACATTCCAGAAAACTTAGCAGAAAATTAACAGACCCTCTCAAGTTCGCTTCATCCCTCTAGTACAGTTAAAAACAAAAGAGACGAGTTTTCATCTTTAAAAAAACCATACAGGTGTATTCTAGGCAAGTCAAACCTAGCAAGGATGTTTCTTGTTATTTCCCATGACCTGTCAAGACACTGTATTCTTTGGACATGGGAAGCCTGAGCAGGGCTGGCTAAAATGCCACAGACCACTGCTCACATGCAGCAAGTCAGACACACCGGAGTCGCTGTGCTTGCATGGAGCATCTCTACCATGTGTTGCAGAGAACTGCTGGGCCCCAGGTGGGGAATAGGAGGGGCACAGATACATTAAGATACTCAGGACCTGTTCAAGTAGCTTTCTAGCATCATAATGCTGTTGAGAAGGCCTTGAAGAGAGGTAAAATTTCATCACAGAAGTCTGGTAAATTTATCCAATTGTTTTTTTAAATATCTAATTACATATTTTACGGTATGTCAACTGGGAAAGGTGCTGGGATGTTGTGTGGCTTGTGCTGTTCTTCAAGAAAGTCATAGGAAGAAGAAGAAGGGAAGAGAAGGATGTGCAAACCCAAAAGAGTAGTTCAGAGAGGGCAATAGCATGCTTAAATTGTATGAAAGATGATGTCTGCATTGGCATTTCCAACAAGCTTATACAAATTTCTCCCAGAGTCGAAGACAGTAGGTTACCAATATTAGCAGTATTACCAATATTAGTAGACTAATGCAGTGAGCTCCTACTGGGAAGAAAGAAACTGTAAAACATGGTGATGTCCTGCGTGTATGGGGACTGAAAAAAATTTGGTCCCAAGCCTTAGTGTTCAAAAGGCGATGGTGCCATGCATAATCACAAAGAAGAAGGGCTTATGGGTCTGTAAGATACTTCAGGCTGGAAAGGACTTCAGCGGATCTCTAGTCCTAGGTCCTGCTCACAGCAGGGCCAAGCTGCTCAGGACTGTATCTGGTCAGGTCTTGAAACACTCCTGGGATGCAGGACAAGACCTTCCACAGCACATTCAAAAGTACAAGCATAAATTTGGCTGAGTGTTGTTTGTGCTTGGTAATGGGGAACACCTCCACTATTACATCCATTAAATCCAGCTTCCAGAGTAAAGCTGCCTACAGAGGGAGGAAATTAATTTGCTCCAAGTAACACCTTTAGATTACTAAACAGGAATCGTGGCAGCTGCAGTGAAGATTTTATACTTTCACCTCTTGCCATTCCCTCGCAAGTTCCAGGCTGCACTCTTTCCCAGTTCAGATCACACTCTCTTCTCTGATGTTTCTATGAAGATCCATAAGATCAAATCCTGTTTTTCTGCGTTAGCAATTCAGCCTGAGGTGCAGCAGTCTAAACAGACCCAATTACACACATGGTTGTCAGTGTTTTCCCATTAACAAAAAGTCAATATAAAGACCAGATTAGCTGTAAGGAAAAAAAAGTAATAAACGGATGAACAAAAGTTTTTCTCACCCTCTCCCGCAGTTTCCTCTCCTTCCGCTCTTGCACCGTTGTCAGGTAATTCACAGCCGCGTATTCCAACACCGACAGGAACACAAACACAAAACTGACCCACAGGTAAATGTCCACTGCTTTGATGTAGGAAACACGAGGCATGGAGGCATTCACCCCAGTGATGATCGTGGACATGGTCAGAACAGTGGTTATCCCTGGAAAGAACCAAGAGAAAGAAATCTTATTGACTGATACAGTCCATAAGGTTTTTTTGTAGGAAATATAGAAGAAGGTAAAGGGATTTCTAAGGGTGAGAAACAAAAGCGGGTTTTAAGAATAAAGCAGAAAGATTTTAGGAAATAGCTTCACCTGAGAAAATATTAAAAGAAGATACAATTAGAACATACAATTATACATTAAAACAAGGACACGGGAACAAAGAGCCATGTTTCTAGGCCTAGCTGAGAGAACTTTTAGAAGCTGCAAAAAATATGCTTAGCAAGAAAGATAAAGTTAAGCTTAATAATGGAATATTATGCTTTGTTATATAAGGTATAAAACAAGCGAGTATTGTTTTAACAAGTGTACGTGCAATGTAGAAGATTGGTTGAAACAGCTGTCTGTAACCCCTAGAGCAACTGCTATTGGCTGAAAAGCTTTTAAGAATGCTCTGTAACCAGGAAATCTGGGGTTTTTGCCGGCAACGCGAGCTTGTATTATCTCTGAGGTCCCCTGCCAAGTTTATGAGGCGAATAAAATAATATAAGCTCACGGAATGTCTGTCTTGGCTCCACCGTGCCATTTGATTGAGGTGGCATTTTTTGTCTCTAGAAAAACAGAAATTATGGTCTACATGATCTTCTAAAAGATGTTCAGTATGAAATAAATGTGTGTTAAGTATCTGTTCTGACAGCGCAGAACTGTTCCCCTGCCTACATTTTTGTGCTCATGATGGGTTGAGTTTTGAGGAGCAATGGAGCAGTCAACATTTTGCATTTACCAAACAGCATTTAACTCCCTACTTAACCTCCAGGGTTTAAACACAATGCTGTTAAAACACATTTTTAACATACTTAATCCTAAGATGAGGTCTGCTAAGACGAGTGGTGACAAGGACTCGTTTCCTAACTGTACCAATCTGTGTTACAGCTTCATTTTTAAGACCTCAGCACTCTGTCCTGAGCTACATATAAGTGAGGAAGACTGCTTAGTGATGAAGGACTTAAGACAAAGTACAAGTTATACATTATATTAATAATCAGATAAAACCACCATTTTCTTGAACAATATCTTTAACCATCAAAACGAACAGCTCCCTTTCCTGCCAAAACTTTCACGTTCAAAGCTTTTCACACAGCCATGGCCTGTTGCAGTTGTTCTCACCCAAAGAGACTCTGGCAGGAACTGCTCGTCGGTCGATCCAGAAGGATACCCAGGACAACATGACCATGAGAGTGGCAGGGAAGTAGGTTTGGAGCAGGAAGAAAAAGATGTGTCGACGTAAAGTGAAATTTATATAGAGTCGATTGTACCAACCTTTGAGAGAGGAGGAAAGCCAGAATCAGTGAGCGCAGCCTAGACAGTAGGCACAGAGAGACAGGATCTTTCTTTTGTTCTTTTATTTCTAAGACTAGTAAAACAAGAAACTGAGCTTTCAAACAAACTGTGGAGACTACATTTCAGTGACATAGTCCCAAGAGCCCTCTCACAAGCAGTTAATACAGCATTAGGTTTAGCAATAGTATGAAATCAGAAAAGGTCAATACCCGTGCTACTGTAGAAAGCCAGTCTCGATGTGGTGTGGAATTTTTGTATCAAAAACTGAGACAAAGAAATTTTTTCATCGGTTTTCAGAGATTCATTCCCATTTTTCCAATACAGCATCAGATCTTCATCAGTGTAAGCATCTTAGGGAAAGAAGACATACAGTGTGATGTGACTTTATCCTAGAGGTTCAACAAAAGTTAATACATCCAGTCTTTGGCATGAACTAATGCCACAAATAAGTTTGCCAACAGCAAGGGAGTTCAAAAGATCTTGTCATATAATGTACCATGACAACAACAAAAATCCGGGTCATCCTGATTGAAGAAAACAAATCCTCTTTTTACTCTGCATTGAAATGACAGCTAGAATGGCGCTCTTCTGAACATCACAGACCAAAAATAGATAATAGCTCAGGAAATAATCATGGGTAAAACACCTTGATTTAGAAGAAGGAGGAAACATGGACACGTCAAACTATCTTAGAATGATAAAAGCCAAAAGGACAGGTGAGAAGCAAAAGCCCAGAAATATGTTAAAAGTGTAAATGAAAAACTTACAGAATTTGTGCACTAAGTAACAGGAACAGGGAATGAGAAGAGGGTTATCAAGATGGTCAGGGATGGGAGCACATGGCTTATGACAAGAGGCTGGGGGTGCAGGGCTTGTTCAGCTGGGAGAAGAGCAGTCTGTGGTGGGGTCCAGCTGCTGCCCTACTGATGGTCATGGAGAAGGTGGCAGCAGCCTTTTCCCAGACGCTTTGACAAAATGGAGAACGAAAGGACAAGAGGAAAGAGATGCAAGTCTCAGCAAAGGATTGTTCCCAAGTGGGTAAAAGGAAAAATTTTCAGGATGAGGGCTGTCAAATGTTTGAGCAAGTTGCAGAGAAAAGTTGTGAAGCCTGAATTACCTTGCTCAAAACCCAACTGGACACAGCCCCAAGCAACCCATGATAAGGAACTCCCTGCTCTCAGCAGGGTATTTGAGCATCTGACCTCAAGGTCAATGAAAATTATCCTCTGATTCTGATTCTGTTTTTTTTGCAGAGGAACATTCAGTTAAATAGCTGGAAAGACCTCAAAACAACTAGATATTAGTCTTGCCATACAATGGAGAAAGTCTACAAAAAATTTTACTGTTCACATTACTTTCTCCACAGAACAACTCCTTTCCAAAGAAGCTGAGCCCAGATCACAGTGTTTGCAGGATCAGGATTATGTCATAGGATGTTTTCCTTGCAAATTCCTGTCTTGCAGCATAAGGGCTAGACACAATACTGCTAAGTCAATAGAAGGACTCCTAGTAACTCTGATGAACTATTTTTTCAGGCTCTAAAACAGACAGTGTTCTGAAACATGTCCAGTGAAATGTTTGTGCAGCCAGCCATGGAGCATGTCTAGCTAGAAACACGGATACAACATACAGCTTTCCAGCTCCAGAGAACATGTCTGAGAGTCCAGGGGGAAGCGGCTGAAGTCCATGTTGCACATTGCTGTCACTGTGACCCTAGAAATCGAAAATGAGAAAAGCTGGTTTCTATGAGGAGCAATCAAACGAGAATGTTATTGCAGATAATTATTCTGCAGCTTTAAAGCCAGCAATTATGCACGATGTAAGCAAAAAATCCACAGGAAAATGCCTACCAATTCTTCAAGTTCAAGCCAGAGGGATTATACACAGAAACTCCAAAGAAAAGTATAATTTCAGTATCTATCAAGGAACTAAAGCACTATCTTGGGCATTACTGCTATACTAATGTCAGTACAGATATTTCCACTATGTTTTATATCCAACTATTTGCCTACAAGACTATGATGTAAAGTAACTTCACCATTTACATTTGAAGATTCCCTTATGAGCAGTTTGATTAAGGTTTCCTCATTTTCCCCGTTGCTCAGTTCCCTCCATAGTCACTCCCAGAATACCCGAGCCTGAGGAATACGACCATCCTTATTGTAAGCCACAAAATTCCTCCAGTATATATATTATTAAGGCAAAAGCAGTTTCTTATAGCTCTCAATAAACCCTTTTAATCTGAGGTATGTATTTCCGGGGCAGGGGTTGTAAAATGTGTGCAGCTGCTTTTCAGCAAGTGAGATTTGCTTCTGTTAAGTTTGTGTCTTAGCTAAAGAGCTGCAGCAACCACAGCTCCAGTATTTAAACTAGTCCAGTTGTGCACAACGTTACATAAGAAATTTTCCAGTGGGTCAGTGAACTTTCTCTTGCAGACAGATTTGCAGTGGAGCTCCCGATTTAGGAGGGGCAAATCAGCTGTGACGCATCGTTTCAGAGGCAAACTTACGTTGGCTGTGACCATTTTCTAGATTCATTGCAGACGTCGATAAAGAACTTTTCCTCTGTTCCAGGGATTATGATCCAAATCCTACCCTGACCTACGCATTCATCACCCCTGAAAGGCACATGCTGTTCATTTTGACTATAAACTAGAGCAAAGAATGCTTTTGGGGATACGCTCCAGAAGGTATCCTGCAACAATGACCTGCCCTAACTGTGTGTAGCATTTAAGCACTGTATAACTCAGTCTCATTAAAATGTGTTATTTTCTTTCCTTGGCATCACCTGAACTGTGGCACAACCTGTGGTCAATAGCAGCTTTTTAGTCAGGGACAGCACAGAAACTCAGCTCATCAATATGATATTCCTCAGTTAACAGTGCAGTGTCCAGGTGGCTTTGAAAGCCCAAGGCACAAAACAGGAATGAAATGTTCCTCAGTCCAGTGTCAATCCCACGAAGACATCTTAAGATATCTGCGGGCATTTCCAGCACCACAGGACACTCGCAGTTTTTAGCCGGATATTGTTCTGAGTGCTCTAAACACTCCCAGGCCCAAATGCTATGGAGATTTTCCTTCTCCTTGGATTTTACATATCAAATTATCAATTTGAGTCTCGTGCAATCAGCTGTGGTTAACTCACAGACTTGTCTCTTGTGGGTAACATTAAAAAGTCACATCACCTCCTCAACAGATCACAGGATCAAACTTTATAGACAACCTTTCCTAGTTTTTGAAAATCATTTTACCATAGCTGAAGCGAATAAGTTCCAGAAAGATCCTAGAACAGAAATCCTTGGCTACAAAACATTCAAAGGTCACTGTACACTTAGAGCATGTTTTCTGTCCTGGGGAAATATCCTTTTGTTTGGGCTCTTGAGCTTTTCTCCTCTGGCAGTGTGTTTTTCTCTGCTTCTCTTTTTCCATTCTTCTGAAGGAAATTAAATCTGCTGGGATGCTGATGTGAGCGGCCATAAAGGTGGCCTGGTTAGAAGAGGAAACTACTGAGCAAAAAACTTGTCTGCTGAAAAATATGGACAGAGAAAGGCCTGCCAGCCTAGGAACAAGACAAATCCTTGAGAAGCACAGCAAGCCTCTTTGACATGCAGATAGGGTACCTAGAAACTGGAGACATCCTGAAATACCATCAATAACTGCCAAAAAAAGTGATTTTAAAGGCAATTGATTGTCAGAAAAGGTAGGAAATGATCTTGAAAATAAAAAAGGGTCTGAGAGAACAGAAAACATCATTATCTATTGGCCGTCACAGGTGAAAAATAGAAATTACCAGCATCTATTGCCTGTTCAAAGTGGTGGCATCCTACACCCTCTTAACTCTCTGGATATACGGAGGACATAATTTTTATCCAAAATGAAGCCTTCCTCTAAAAACTTCCCATGCTGCACATACTTTTCTATTCCTTAGAAGGCTGAATTCAGTGCATGAACTTTCTACCCGCTCTTGGATATCCACCAAGGACACCTGGCTGACTCCACACCCTATGACTCAGAGCATCTCTGAAATGAGATTCTGCTGTCTCACTGGTCCCCTCTGAGCCCACTTTGGAGGCTGTTTCAGTTTGCCCTTCCATCCGTTGGATGATTTGGATCACCTCATGGTGGTATCACTATGCACCCGCACAAGCAACCTGTCCTAAGTGTGCCTGAGTGTGCACTGTGGATGAGTTGCTCTGCCAGTGTTAAGTGACCGGTAACAGTACATAACGTGGTTAGTTATTGGCTGTTGCCACAGGATTGATGGGTGCTAAATTATTGATTGCTGATAGTTATTTGCATTATAGCATGACATGTATATATAGTCACTTTATTAATCACAGGTGTAGTTGCCAGTGGTGATTTTGTGGTAGTTTACTTGCTGGTGATGATTTTTGTGGTATTTTTGATAATCTGTAATAAGGTAGAGAAGTTTAGAGGATTAAGCCTCCGTGTCCTTGTGTATTACAGAAGCCTGCAAACCCACAGTCACGATCCGTGTGTACCCGCAGGACGGATAACCCTCCAGGATATGACAGACATCCCTTAGCATTCTTCCAGCCAACAAATCTACTAGAAAACCGGGATGTCTTTAATACTGCCATTCCAGCTTCAATAAACTTAAACACTTACATCAACAGGAAAGCACCATGAGTGAAAAAAAAATTTCTAGACAAACAAGAAGGAAAATAGGATAATTATAGAGGTCACCATCTGGTATATCAGCAGCTTCCAGTTTAATCACATACTGACCCTGGGATGAACATTCCTGCTTGCCTAAGCCCTCCACTGACTGCAAAGAGTTGGGGGCATGCCTCCCCCGGGAGGAGATTATCCTGTTACTGCCCACAGCATGGTTTCTCAGAGTTTCCCTCAAAGCACTTTGTACTGGACATTGTGGAAACAGAGCTCTGCATCAGCAGCGATCAGCAGCGGGAGTAGCGGGATTGGCAGTAGCAATCAAAATGACCAAAGTCAAGTCCAGAGCAAAACTAGCAGCAAAGCCCCAGGGGATGCTCAGGGGCAGCAGGGCTGCTCCCTCACCTCATGCTGTAGAGGACGTGCCCATCAGGGAACACTCGCAGCATGATGTTGTCCGTGGTGGTATCATGAATGAAGGATCTCTTGGAATGCACAAAGAAGACATCAGGGACCCAGATCTTCTTCACCAGCCTGCCATCGAAGGTCATGCTCTTGTTATTGGTGCTGTAAAATGAGAGACGTTCATCCTTCCAGTAGTGCCTTAAGTATAAGGTCATAGTGAAATCCTTCAAAAAAGGGAAGAGAACCAAAAAAAGGAAGAGAGATGTCTGTCAGTGCTGGGCTCTACAACTAGAACACACCAGAAAGAAAACTCACTCCCAGCAGATAGATGAAATCTCTCCACTCTCAACTCCTGATCCTTTCCTAGGTCCATGCTCTCTGTGAATAGATTTTCCTGACAAAATAATTTCAGCCAAAACAAAGCATAACCAGCTAATGAATTTATTACAGTACCCAGTAATGTTCAGTCCCAAATGGGATATAGATATGCCCCAAGAGAAGCAACACCCTGCAGAAATGATTCTTCCATTCTGGCAAAATTATCTTACAGGACTACAGCAGCAAAAATATGATCAAGAGGAAAAACTGAAAGTTAGCTTAATGCTCAGGCTAAACACTAAACAATTTATCCCCAAAAGGACAAAATTGTTGCAAAGAGCAACTAAGTGAGGGAACTGTGTTTCCTGCCATATAAGTGTGTAAATAAAGTTCCCTTTTAGGCTTGTTGATGGGGCAAGAACCTCAGTCACATAAAGGAAAACATCTGTTTGTTGATCCCAACCTGGCAGCTGCTGCTTTTAGAGCTGGATCTACTCTCATGCTGAGAGATCAAATACACTTCTTTTCTTTATATTCCCGATTAAGCAAGTGATTATGGGACCTGCAGCCGCCAAGCCCGAGCAGGCAGCAACACAAGCCAGGGTCTCTCCCTAACCATGTGGCAACCACTTTCTCGAACCACAACCAATCAGTTTGGTGACAGTGACAATCAGTTGCCCTGACTCTGCTTCAAAGGGCCGTTTCAAAACAGCCTTGCACTGCCGGGAGGTTTTTCATTAACTTGTCAAAGAAGGTTTCAGTGCCAGTCCTCACCTTGCTGCCCTGCACAGTACAGAGCTGGCAAGGCACCTACCTCTCTGTCCATTGCAGAGACTGGCCAGGGGGACACTTCTGCTCACCCACCTGCAGGTCCCCACCTTATCAGACTGGTCCCAGGCTCCCTCACTACTCATCCCAGGGATGCTGCCAGCTCCTGTTCCCTACTGGACACTGGACACCTACCCCTTACATCTATAGTCCCAAAGAAACACTTTCAGCAACTACTGCCACTGACAGAGCTTAGGTTGCAACCTGGCTGGAAGAGTCAGCCTCAGGGGCCGGACATCAAGCTCATCAGTTTGACTAGAGCTGGGAAAAAGGAAACCAAGGAAGAGGCACAATTGCTGCTTTCTTAGGAGTCAGAGCAAGTTATGGTAGAAGTCAAAAAAGGAGCAAAGAAGAGCCTGGCTATTCAGGGTTACTAGTGGCCTGGCCATGACATGAGATAGAGGGACACGAGACTCCAGGAGAGGAGGACCATTCTCATGGTTTAACCCCAGCCAGCAACTCGGTACAACACAGACACTTGCTCACTCCTCTGTTCCCCCACCTCCAGCCGATGGGATGTGGAGTAGATTCAGAAGAAGTTGGGTTGAGATAAAAACAGTTTAATAATTGAAATAAAGCAAGTAGTAATAAGAAGAGTAATGAAAAGGAAGATAAAAAGAGAGAGAGGAGCAAAACTCCATAAAAACAAGTGATGCTCAATACAGTTGCTGACAGACGCCCAGCATGTCCTCCAGCAGCGATCGGCCCGTCCCAGCCAACTCCCCCCAGTTTATACACTGGGCGTCTTCTATGGTATGGAATATCCCTTTGCAGTTCAGGCCAGCTGTCCTGGCCATGTTCCCTCCTGGCTTCTTGTGCCCCTCCTCACTGGCAGAGCACGAGACACTGAAAAGTCCTTGACTCAGAGTAAGCGCTACTGAGCCACAACCAAAACACTGTGTTATCAGTATTATTCTCATACTAAATCCAAAACACAGCACTGTACCAGCTACTAAGAAGAAAATTAGCTCTATCCCAGCCAAAACCAGGACAGCCAGGCAGCCTGAGGCTGCAGCTGTAAAATGCCTCTGGGCAGCTTCATCATCAGAGCACAGGGGAACAGGGATCATCGGCCAGACACCCTCAGCATGGCTTACAGCTGCTGTAGAGGAAGGGGAAGAGTGTCTGAAGGCACAGCACAGGAAGCAGCCCACTGCTTTCCAGGTCACCCCTTTCCCCGTCCTAGCAGACAGGAGCTTTTCATCTTTCACCTTCAGCCCCTTTCTCTCTCCAAACAGCCAACACAGTGGCCTCTGCAATGACCATCTCTCCTCTCTCTCCAGTGGCCAACATGGTGCACCAAATGCTGCAAACATGGAGCCAAAGTGGCAGCTGACAAGAGCTTCTAAGTATAAAATCCAACTTAAGGAGTCTTTTTCATGGCATGATTCAAAAGAAGCAGTGTGCTGAACGCTTGTTCCTTTCTGACCAGCACACACACTACTTACAAGCATGAAAAGGGGTTTATTTCAGCATTCACAAATAGGAAAGTCCCTTGGAGAACAAGGTTTTACAACAAACTGGGAGAATGATAGTACCTGCCAGAGGCACAGTCAATGAGTCTACACAAGTACCTCGATTTTGGCAGCACATTTCATGTTTGTTCCATGCTCCAGGCAGCCTCAAGAGCATGCCCTGCCACTGCGCACAGCGCAGCCCATCCTCATGAACCAGACAGGCACCAGTTTTAAACCTACATGCTTTAGACAGCCCCTGGCTACTCTCATTGGCACGCACAGTCTTGCAGATAGAGTGGGTTGCGGCTGGTGATGCTTCAGTCTGGTGCTTCTTTGGGGCACCAGGTGCCTGCTCAAGCAGTGATAGGTAGGGCCTGCCCAGATGAGGGTACCTGATTTCCAGGGCCACTTCAGAGCAGTTTGAAACAAGCCCTGCCTGCAGCTCTGCCCTGCCTGCAATGGGAAGACAAGGAGGACACCCTGCTGCAGGCACAGCCAGCCCCAGTCCCCTGGCTACGCAGAGAGCTTACTGCCCACTCTCCTCCCTACAAATGCTCATGCTGGGACAGTCTGTTCGAAAAAGACACCAACATAACTCAGACTGACCTGGGAGAATATTCTTCCACCCCAAACACGTCAGCAACTGCTGTAGAAAGTACTTGTCATGGGCTGGGAAAATAGGAACTATCAACAACCAAGGGAGAGAACTGACCTCGAAGACTTCTGACAGGCAAGATTTTTGTTGAATCCTGACAGAAAGCACTGTGAGTTATTTACTTGCACTAATTAGGCCTCTTTGCTGCTCTGACTGCTCTTGATATTCTAGAGCCCCAGTTGTCCTCCTGGCAGCCATTTCCTCTACTGACAGCTCCCTCCCACACACCTCACTGCATGCATACCCCCAAACCATCTCTTTCAATACCCAGGCAGGCAAGCTCCCCAGTTTTAATCACAGAACACAGAATAGTTTGGGTTGGAAAGGACCTTTAAAGGTCATCTAAACCAACCTCTCCAAAATGGGATGAAGATGTAATTGTACCATAGTAAAAAACACTCAATCTAAAGCTCTTCCTTTGTCTTTATGATTTGTCTAGACCACAACACGCGCACAAGAACAGGGAGGAAAAGGCAGAAAGAGGAAGGAGCCAAGAAACTTCCTCTTCTCCTCTATGTTCCCCTTTCCACTTCTCTTTCAAGTGTTTTTATTCCATTTCCTACAATTAAAAAAAAAAAACACCATGAAACAACCCAAAACCAAACAGTAAAATGAGTGTGAGCACTCATGTGAATTGAATGGTTCCCTAAGGAAGAAAACTCCTGCAGCAAGCACAGCTTACGTGAATTTTACCATATAGCTTCAAACCTTCATATGCAGCTGCTTATATTTTTAGTTGTGATAGATCTTTCACAGCACTGATTATTCTCCCATTCAACGTCCCTTTTCCCTTCATGCTTTTAATCTTTATCTGGAGATAGAGAGGTAAGACTTTCATCACCTGGTTTTATCAAGTCTTTGGCTCTGAATATCAGCCTCTTTGAATTTCAGAGGTGCTGCTATTACTTTCATCTGACCAATGATTACACGCCCACAGGTTTCAACTCAGAAGGTCTTTTTATGACTAGAAGTAATTGAGGCTTAGAAGAGGATTACGTACCATGTCAACCTCAGAAATGCTGTCCAAGCTTTCAACTTGCACATCCACCCCAACAGGAATCGCAGGGCCTGAAAGAGAATGAGATTTAGATATGTAAATAAATGTTCTTTCATATCATCTGCATTTAATTAGCACTTCTGAGGTGACATGCAAACATTTCTGAGCTTATGTTGTACATTTCTGTCAATGGTTCTTCATGAGGAGGCTGGGGAAAGAGTCAGTGAATAATCATGTAAGGGCCCTTTTGAAACACTGAATTATCTTCCCCTTGGCATATGCTGCAATGCTGACACTTTGCCAGTTAATCCAGAGCTTGGATGAAACATTTGCGTATGTTTTTAAAAACTGAGCCATCCCATCTTAAATTTGAGGCCTTTACGAACAAATTTAGCCCCGAGAACAGGGGACTCAGATGAAGAAATGGCAAGCAATGAGCTCTTCCTTGGAGGTTTCTCATTCTTTACCAACAAGGCAAGCCACATTAATCTCTCAAGAGCCCGTCACCATTGTGATTCATATTACTCACTGATGATATTACTAGTTTTCCATGGTAGTTTTAAAATTAGCAACCAGAGAGCTCACAAAGAGTAAATAAGCAGAAAGCATCCCATAATGAATGCACACTCCTCTATTACTAGAAACCCTGTATCAAAACTTCACTGTAGACTGCTGCTCATTAATGACCAGGATGTCACCTGCTCAGACGACTCAGGATCTCCATAGTGTGCCCTCATGCAGCTTTTCCCAAATTCTGCTGGTAAATGCCTGCTGAGACATGCACACCAAGCATGACCCAGCGGGGTAGCTCAGCAGGAACTGCTGAGGAACATTCCAGGTGGATCCAGTGTTGCCTGGTGCTCTCAGTGTGTGGCAGTGGGTCTCACAGGGCTCAGACTGATGACCCTGCCCAGGGCGTGGCTCCAGCCTGGGCACTGTCAGTGAGCGTGACCATGCCAAAGGAAGCAGAAGCTCTGCAGACATGTCTGGGACTTGTTCAGCAGAAATTAATTTTCCGAGGACCATAGTGGCCTCCATGAAGATTTGCAAAGACTTTTAGCACCTAGATTTTGAACCTGATTAGCAGTCAGATAATACCTAAGATGCACCACAATCTCTTTGTGGACTCAGACCCATACTTGCAGCACCACACACAGCAGGGCCTGCTGCATGCATGTATTTACCTAGAGTAGCATCTTCCTCGAGACCACATCGAAGCTCTGAATACACCACAAGCCTAACCACAGAGCAGCAATGTTGCTGAGAGAGCAGCACACTTTTGCAAGCTGCTATCCATCCTGCTCCTGTGCCTGCAGCAGCACATACAGACTGCCACACATCTTCAGGGCTTTTGAACACAGCCTTATGTTTGCCCCTGCTGGAGGAGAAAGAAGCACCAACTCAGCCTCAGTAGGGAAAGGCTGATCCCCACGCCCATGAGACAAGCTGTGACCAACCCCAGTGCAGATTTGCCAGGGCTTTGATAAGCCAGCCTCACCTGATTACAGCAGAGCACACTGCTGGTGACACTGTCTCCTTCCCACACTATTATGCCCACAGTGTCTGAAGCAGCTGTGCTGGGAACAGGCACCTTGAAGCAAGCCCTGTGGAGCAGGACCAGGCTCCTCAGAACCACCAGTTCCAGTTTAAGTGACTGTTGCCCCCAGCAATGAAGCTCAAACGTGGCTTACCCAGTACTTTGAGATGACTCCCAGATGCTTACAAACACCTGCACGTCACATTCAGACACACGGCTGTGCGCTGCATACTTTAAAAAAATTGCCAGCAAACATTTGCAACCGAGAGAAAGAATTTTTCTAGGACATTTCTCCTGCTCATTAAAACATGCTTTGCTTTGTTGTTTTTTTTTTTTAACAAGGTAGCAAAAAGCACTGAATCTGTGGTGACAAGAGACATTTTGATGTGCAGTACAATCAACAGAGAAACAACACAAGCCTGCTGATGGCAGTGCCCTGTTGGTAGCCAATCAGCCTTGTTTTGCTCAGATACCTTATGAAGTCATACGTGGTGGTCAAGAAGAGCTTGGGCAATAATTCAAATACTTAATCTCTTCCCTTAATGCCTTAAAGTACCTAATAGCTCTTCAGTGTGGTCATGCCTGTGACACTGAGCTTGGGCCCATGCTACAGCGAGGCTCAGTTCTCAGAGAAGTCCCTTCAGAAAGGTTCCACAGCCCAGCACAATCCACTTGAGGGCAGGCCCAAGGCTGCCGTCAGCACAGCCCTGTCTGGCACCAGAGAAAGAGTGTGGAACTAACATCACCACTGTCACATCCAGCTGGGGTCATCGCAGCCGTGCCCCCCACAGACATGCCGTGGTGGGCAGGGTGCTAATGGAGGAGAATCGAGGTCTCTGCCAGGATGGCCTCACAGTGCAATCAGGCTGTGCCAGAGGAGGACGGCAGCAGCTGGCCGTGGTACTTCCCACCGCGTCTCCCTGCTGGGAGCTGAGGGCTGTGTGCCCGACATGCTGGGCCGCCCCCCACAGCTTCCAGACTGCAAGAGAGACTCTCCGTGTACGGATCCTTAATTTAGCCTTGATTCAGGAAATCAACGCCCACCCGTAGTCTATTTACTGCTGCGATTTCTGTGCTTCTCTGAACACTAATCACAGATTTAAAAAACTCTCAAAAACAACAACAAACTGAAAACCAAACCCATAAACATAAGAACACTGCCAAGCTGGTATCTGTCCCACTCTCCTATTCCTTCCTTATCTGCTCTTGAAGATAAAATACTATGTCCATGTTCTTTTCTTTGTTCATGTTCCTGCATCAAACACTCAATAACCAGCAGTTATCTCACTGCAAGGACAAAGCCTAAGGTTCAGTCTGGGGCTGACACGAAGCTTTATTAAATCCAAAATAAAGGGTGTTCCGTGTTAAGCTGGATGGTCTGGAAAGCTCTTGAGAGAAGAGGTCCAAGGCTGGATTAGGTGTCTTTTCTGCAGTTAATCACAAATTTGGGGGATGATAAAACAGTGATTGTAATAGAGAGAGAAGAGAAATTATTCGAACACAGGACTCAAATGTTTAGTACTTAGTACAGAAATGTAAAGATGAGACTGTAAAACCAGTTTATCAGTAGAAATACTTACTCTGCCTTTTTTGGGCAAACTCCTACTGCAATCAGCTGGAGTAATCACTACTTTTTCCTTCTCCTTGCTCCTCTTTCAGCACCTGGGGCTGAGGCAATGAGAGACCATACAAATGGGAATGAGGTTACGTTGAGACACCAAGACCTTTTGGAGAAGGTTTAGACAAGAAGCTGGACTGAGCAGGGAAGAGTGAGTGCAGGGCCAGTGGGGACAGTCCGAATGTTGCTGCCTGTGAGGTGGTGACAAGAATCAAACGAATCAAATGATCAAAAGTCCTCCTCTCAGCGATGAGCATAAGTGATAATGATAATTGCATGTTCACTTGGCCCATCACTCTACAAAACTTCAAGCAAGATGCAGTTTTGCAGGAGCACTTGATGCAAGCAACATGGAAAGCGCATGGAGCTTCTGAGGCAAAACAGAAGCCCTGTCTAGAAACGACCTCTTTAAACCACAGGAACAAACCCTGGGTTTCCTTGAAGGTCATGTTGGCTACAGCACATACCATTGAATTAAATGGCTGTTGATCACTCAGAGAGATGCGTCAGGAGATCTTTGGTCTCACTAATCTGTGGAGACAATTAGGAACTGCCAGCTTTTTAATCCTGTCCCTCTGGCAACTAAACTGTTGAACCACAGAGGCTCTGGGTGTTTCGCCAAAATCCTCATCAAATGCCACTAGGGGTGGGCAAAAAGAATAAAAACCCTCTGTATTGAGAGGGAGCAGAGTGTGATGAGGGTGTGAATGTGAAGGAACAAGAACAGCTCAGATTGTATATGACAAACTGAACTGGTAGACAGAACAATTAACTTGGATTACAGCATCAGATGCAAAAAAGCCCTCATCAACTAGCCTTTGTCATAAACAATATTTTATCAATATTCACTTTTTCTTCAGAAAGAGGAAAAAAAGAAGGATCATCCTAGAGAATTATAAGCAACAAGAGACTCAAACACTTAAACTTAAACTGGAGACATCTTCACGCTCAGGCTCCTCTCTAGGATCTTCGCTGCTGGAGAGGAAGCTAAATAGATCCATGTGGAAGCTGGGGATATGGCTGACAAAAGGAAGCAGTGCTGCTTTGCTCAAAGACTGCAGTCCAGCAGAGTTTTTCAGATCACACTTTAGAGTCTCTGAAAAGTATCAGCCAAACTCATGGAATTATCCAAATTAAACAAGTATTTACAGTACAAGGTCTAGAGATAACTTGTATAGCCTTCAACTGAAGCATTTCTTCCAGAAACAGCAAACATGTCAACATCCTTTATCCCCATAGCAATATCTTGCAGAACACAAATCCTAATTCAACAGGACCGATAAAACCAGAAAACAAACCCTGGACTCTTAAAACTTCATAGAAGTCACAGGCTTCTATTTACAACACAGAAATGAACCTACCAATGAACAATTCCCCTTGCATCTCAGACACAGCACAGTGGCAGCTTCCAGGCAAACTCAAGACACTTGCACTGTCATTAGCAAATTTGACAATTTAAAAATTGGAAACGGAAAACAGGAGATTTTCCTTTTGATGGAGATACTTATATTTGTGTGCTGAGGGAGAATTTAAGTGACCTGAAGCACAAACTGAGGCTGATGGGAGGGAGAGGACTGCTTTCTGTCTTTTATTGGGCAGTATCTATTAGCCCCACAATTTCTGCATAGGATTTACCTGTAACGTGATGGAGCACCCTTGCGCCTTCTCACCATAAAGGTACTGCCTTCTGAAACTGAATCAGCCACATCTCATTTCTGTAAATTCCTACACGTCAGTGTTCTAGCCTCAACTCAAACTTTGATGTTAAAACGACATTCAGGAACCAGCCTGTCAAGGTGTTTGTGGCTTCATATCTTTATTCCTTTGCCAAGCTCACAAACTGGTGTGCTGACAATCAGTGGCTCCCTTATTTCCGTTTCCCCTGCAGCAAACTGCTCTGTTCCGAGACCTCCTCTTCAGTGAAAGCCATTACCCATTCAGCCTAGGTGCAGCACATAGAAAAGCTGGTGTTCAGAATACCTTTAGAGAAGACCCACCTTGCATCTGCATTCAGTGGTTGTACAAGGAGAAGAGATGCACCCAAAAAGTCTCCATTTTGGGTGGGTTCTGAGATGAAGAAGACTCTGTGGCTTGTTTCATATTGCAAAAACTCCCGTTTGAGTATCAAACTGCCTCAGATTGAATGGGATGTCTGGCCTGGAGCTAAACTCTCCAGGGAACCCCGGAGGTTTCCACAAGTCCTGTGCAGGAATGACTTCGGAAGAAGCCCACCATTAAAGCCTGTTACATTCCAATATGTCTCCACACCTAAAAACACCCACCAGTGAGCAGCATGAAAGCTTCAAAGGGTGAGTCAGTTCCCAGTCAGAACTGGGCACAAACATGGTTTTTATTTCCGAACACTGGAGCAGGCTTT
This sequence comes from Rhagologus leucostigma, assembly GCA_013397725.1. Taxonomy (NCBI): domain Eukaryota; kingdom Metazoa; phylum Chordata; class Aves; order Passeriformes; genus Rhagologus; species Rhagologus leucostigma. The sequence goes on from VZTD01005549.1 coordinate 769,144, forward strand.
GGAAGATAGGGAAGAACGTGCTACCATGAAGATGCCTGGAGTCAGTTTTCCACTCCAGCTCTGAAAGTAAAGCTTTGTGACATCTCCTTAATTTTTCTCTTTGGCAGTGCTTTCAAAGGCTCGTTGTTTCTCTCTGAGACAGTGTCTCTGTCCACTCATCTATCTTTGAAGGAGGGAGGCAGATGAAGGCCCTGAGAAAAATATATACATGGGAAACAAGCAGGTTTGAGATTTCTTTACTGACAGGTATCTCATGCACACCCAGAGAGACTCCAAATGTCCATAAGAGATCTCACGTCTGCAAGAAGCAAAACAGCTTTCAGTGTATCTTCATGTATACATGTGTGTGTGTGTATATTCACTTTTTAATGAGTGTATATCTGATTGGGACCTCTTAGGTGTGGGCAGCTTCCAGGCAGCCAGCACCAGGGCATGCTCATCACCTGCCTCAGGACTGCAGAGCTTTGTCCCTCTGCATCTCACGGACAGTTGCTCATCAGCAGAGAAGCAAGTTCTGTTCCAGCCCTTGATACTAACACTCGGTGAACTACTCGTGCTTTATTCACCCCACTGTTCATCCATCCTGGCAAAAGCACTGCCCAGAAAGGGCAGTGAGGACCAGCTGACGTTAGGCTACTAGGCTATGAGCAAATATAATAAAAGCAAAGCATTAGGCTGGTCCTCAATAAAGAAGATACAGCTATTTTAAGTATCAACTAAAGCTGCTTATTCACAGGCTCCCTGTAAAATACGAGATGTCATAAATGAAATGCTTGAAATGGGTGTTTAAGGAAGGCAGCAAAACAAACATTTACATAATCTTTAAGTATTAATAATAGTAAATAATACCTGAACATCTGCTAGCTAGAACAAGGTCACTGACATGGAGATAACTCCGTAAGGGTCAAAAACCCTGCAGTCTCTTTTAGTTTATGGAGGCTCTTTGACCATCAGCAAAGCAAAAAACTTTGTCATTGCCTCTGTACCCAGTCGCCTGTCTCTAATGGGCTGAGGGCAGGCAAGACAACCATGCTTATTGGGCTGTTAATAACACAACTTACACAACATTTGTTTGCTCACTTGCTCTTTACAAAAATACTTTTTCTTGAAAAACCCTTCCCCTTTCTCTAATATTGGGTTTTTTTCTTCATTTTGCCTTGCATAACCCCAGCCTTCTCTGCCCAGTGGTCACAGCTGTGTTGGGCTGGCAGCTTGCTGACTCTCTGTCCTTTGCAGACCAGCAAGAGTCACCGTGGCCACCATAAAGCAGTCCATACCCCTGTTCCCTTTTTAGCTTAAGGTGAAGTTGCAGGCTGGCCCACCAACCTTGGGAACCATCATCATCACAGTACTGGGTTTCTTTTAGCCTTAATGCCACTCACAATTTACTTATGGTATTATTTAAATTTTCCAGAACTGAGGTGCCTTTCCCACCTGCAAGGTAACATCACAGGCCCAATGCAATGCCACAGAGCTGGAATCGCAATGAGACCAGAGAGGGTCTCAGGGCAGTGACCAGTCACGGTCACATGTATCTCACAGACTCCTCCACTTCCACAGTACGAAAGCCTTTTTATCCTCCACAGGTCAGACCGCATCAGTTTGACTGACATTGCCACAGCAAAAAGCTGGAAGGACTCGTGGTCCGTAGCAAATCACTGTGACTGCCTGCCGAGTAACATTACAGACAGAAATATGAGGATCACTTCTTACCAGACTTTTGTTTCCTTTCCTTTATATTTTTTCCAATTAGGCTATCATCTGTACACTAAAACCACACCGTGCAATTCCACAGCTGAGAAAGAACCTGTAGCACCTGCTATATCCTTGCATCTGAGTCAGGCTTTCCAAGGCTGGAGCCTCAACAAAGCTGTTTCCATGCTTTTCTCCTTATCGCTTGCAATTTCAGTACAACTTTGCTAAGACCACACCTTTGCCCCAAGAATCTCCGCAAGTTAAGGAGGTTTTAAGCAAAAATTTTAAAAAAAATCAGCTTTTTCCATTATGAAAAAAGGAACCTTCTCAACAAAGGCTCTTAGGATATTTCTCAATTTCATAACCGTTTTTCCAAATTTTGGCTCTAGAAGAATCTTGATGCTGTGATGGGAGGTAGCATGGGAAAACAAGGCAAAAGAGAGATTAAAATGCAGTTCCATTAACTCTAGAAGGGTGACTGTGTAATTAAGTGTGTTTGTTTGGTGTAACCTGTGCTCAAATGTGTTCTTCAAGGACTCTGTGACACTGATGAAAATAGTCAAAATCAGATCTGTTTCCAGAAATACAATGCAGTGGTGCCACTGGGCGTCAAACCATCAGCCCAACAGAACAAAACTCTGCAGCTTCCCCCCAAAACAGGCATGATGCCCTGACATACATCCAGTTAGGGGGAAAAAAGTTAAAAAATCACTGTGGCTCCCCAGCTGTCTCCAACTGAGTCAAGGTAAGGAGTCCAAATATCCTCCCAGAGAAGCCCTATCATCCCACCCATCAGACCAGCAGGTCTTTTGTCCAGAGGACAGATCAGCTGCAGGGAGGACAGGTCAGCACTTCCAGTTTTTCCATATCAGGTACTCAGAAGTCACCAGCCAAGCTCCAAAAATTGAGGTTGGCTGGGAAAAAAAAAAGTATCTGAAAACCTAAGACAGCATCCTCTGAGCTTATAGCAGGGGAGGGCATACCTGGGATTTAGGGAGGCTTGTGCACTTCGGTGAATTCACACTTTTACAGCCTATTCATAAAGGAGCCCAGTGCCTCCAGAGCCAGCTCCCAGACCTCATCCCTGAGCCTCAGCTGCACCCAGGGCTCAGTGTCTTCCCACTAGCCCCAGGGAGATCTGCCTATGCTCCCCCCCAGAGGGCAACTTAAGGCAAACTCTTCAACCCTACAAGTAGCAGATCAAGTTTATTGCTGATTAGCAAAACGTTACCTCCAGTGGTCAGGCTGGACTACAACTTGCTAGTAAATAACACTGTGGGGGTGGGAAACGCGGGTGATGACAGGTTTTGAACTCTGGAGTTTGAAAATACATATATTAAAATATTGTGAGCAGGGGTCAGCACTGTGCTCTCAGAACGGCACATCTGCCCTGAGGGGCAAGAAACATGTTTTCAGCCACGCCAGGACGGGCAGGTCTGAGAAGCTCTGTTCTATGGACCAGGTGCAAAGGGCACAACACTCATGTGTCCCACTGGGCAAGGAGAGGTAACACTTCACCCTAGATGGCCAATGGACAAAGGATACAGCATTAGTCATTCAGTGAAAACTATAGAAAACTCTGTCCTTAGCTCTGGAAGGGCTTGGTTATTGATCTAATCAGAAGAGGGACTGTCATACTGGTGTTCCAGTAATTTTTGTTCAGGTGCCCTCCTATCTCTGCAGTAGTGAATCTAGAAAGGTCAGGCAAGCACATTCCTGTAACTGGGTGTGACTGAAGGCAGAAGAGAAGGTGGCAGAGGTCTGGCCTCCCACTCTTTTATTCACTTACGAGCATTTGAGACAAGATTTTTTTCTGGACAAAAGTATTCCATTTTCTCCTAGCAGTGATGGGCTGTGATTCACCCAATGAGTTCTTTACTTTGCAATTTAATCCCATCAGCCGAAAAGCTCATTGCAACTTCACAACCACAAGTGAATATTAAAACCTGCAGCTTGTTCCTCTTCTCATTAGAGTGAAACACTTACTGGGAGGGTCCATCCTGAGCTCTGGGGAATGCCAGCCAAAAACAGAGCCAACTGCAGTAACAGGAAGGAATGTAGGAACTGTACAGAGCGCAGAGGGTGATGAGAATGAGCATGAGGCCTCTCTGAATTGGCACCAAGTCTTTTTCCTTCACACTGATGCATCTGGACAGAGGTTTGTTTGGTTGTTTTTAATTAGATTGTTAATTGGATAATTAGATTATTCTTAATTAGATTAGCACAAAATCAAGAGAACCATTTTATTCTCACCTCCAAAGGCCGGCCTCATGGTGAAGTCATGTTCATCAATTTTGAGAAGCTGCTCTGTCTTTCCTTTCCGGGCTTTGGTCAAGTCCTGACTCTTCTTAAAGATGTGGCTGCAAAAGACAGCAATAGCATTGTTCTGACGTCTCTGTGCCCAAGTGCCACAACTGCCAGCCCAGTTTCAGAGCTACAAGAGCAGCAGCTTTGCAGGCACAGTCCCAGGGACTGTGGGAGACTGCCAGCACCAAAACACAGACACAGCACTGCCTTTCCACAGCATTAATTCAGACTTTTGTGCCCCACAGGAAGCCTTCTGCCCCCCTCCAAGGACGTGGTGCTCCCTCTGCCCCAGACACCACGGCTCGCAGGGAGGCACAAGGCAGAGAGCACAGCATCTCACAGGCGAGCTGGACGCAGCGAATGCTGCAGCTCAGAGCAAGCAGCAGCAGAAGCAGCCGGCTGCCCCACGTTACCTGGCCAGGATTTGGCCGGGTACCAAGGCAACGTTGTCATGAGAAAGCTCTTTTCAGTGGTGGTCACGCAATGTCATACACTGCTTGGGAACTGCCCCATGAGCTTCAATTCAGTGCCGGCAGTTTGTGTGGACAGAGGGTCTTGTGGCTTTCAGCAACAACAAAACCACCCATTCCTCCCCACAACAGCAGGAAGAGAAGGGTTTTTTCTAAAGAAGCCTTCAGTCCTTCACTTTTCTGAACATTAAGGTAGGAAAAATTCTAACTTTTTATTTGAGATATTATATGATAAGAGTGGAACAAGGATGACAACAAACCCCTGAGAACAGTGCAAGATAGTCACTAAAATCACGTAAGGGGATAACTAACCAGCAGACAAACATACTGCATGCACTTCTGGAAGAAAATCCAGATCAGCATCCCTGACTTTTCTCCAGTGGTGCAGAATGGAAGACTTGAGCTATTAAAGTTCCTCAATCCCTTTGCTCCGGCCATAAGATCTGACGAAGTTATAACTACTGCTGCAATTAGCTGGTTTCCAGTAACTTACTAAAAATAATTATGATAAATAGAAAGAACTTCATACAAAAGGGTTCAGGTTCCTTTTCCTGTATGGAAGAAATAATACTGAAAATAAAGAACAAAAAATCTTGGAGGAAAAATAGAGAGACTACTTAGGCTTCAAGTCTTGGTCAAAAATTCAGAACTTACAAAACAATCACCCCACTCATAAGCGTGTGTATGGAAAGGGATGTTCTTAGCTTCATTAAAACATGAAGCATGATAAGTATGAGCCAAAAGGAGCATAAATCACAAATCAGAAGAAAAATTTCCCATCAGAGCACTCATTTCAAGAAAGAAATGATGAAACCTAAAGGGTGTGGATAGTTGCTGCTAACATCAATAACCCATTTCCTTATAAAAAGGAGGTGAAAAGGAAGCAACAGAATTTAAAAATAGTTATATCAAATAGATGTTTTGAAGGAATATAACCCCTTGTACCCCAGGAGACATGCAACATAGGAAAAGTTAGGTCTCCCTCCAGTTACTCTGGGCTCATGTTTCACTTGGGATGTCAGAGCTTCTCTCCCTGCCGGCTGTGAGAAAGAGCCAGCCGGAGCAAGCGCCCGGACAAGGCTGCATTAATGGTTACCGAAACGTGGGGGTGTAAAACCAAGCACAGCCATTAATAGGAATGGTTGCGGGCAAAAGTTTAGCTTTTAACTGCTTGCTTTGTTTTGCTGCAAAGGTTAGGGCTGCTGCCAAAGCGCTCCACTTCACCATCCACAGCACAGCTGCTGCGCCCAAAAAGCTGGAAGTCGGGACGAAGGATCTCCCTGTATCTGCTTGACTTTAATTATCGGGGAAAAGCCAAAGTACCAGTGAATGTTCAATCAAGTCTCTCTCCTCAAAGAAGGGGGTAAAAAAAAAAACAATTAAAAATCCAATAGAACATTGGATTGCACATTGTATGAGGAATTAGTACAGAAAACCGTGGCAGTGTTATGTTGTAGATCAATGGCTCAGCCTCACTGAAATGCTACATTTTGATCAGTTCTTTAAAAATCATCAAACGGCAAAGAGCACACAGGAGAGCTACTGAAAACAGTCTGTGGCTGCAGAGGCTTCAGAGGCTCTGGCGATATGGACACTGTCTTAGGAAGAAAAGAGGTTTTCAGGCACATTCTGAGCCATTTAATAACCATAATTTAATCATCAGTTCGTGCCCAATCCTTCAAGTATTATGATGGCCGATTCAGATTTTATAGAAAGAGCTCTGTCAGTCCCTTTTAAGTCAATTTAATACATTTACAAAGTTTTTGTGTTGAGATATTTTTAATGACAGGAAGTCTACACAGCCTTTAAAATTTATTACTGCTTTTGTCTATTTAATCCAATTTGAGACCAAGTTTGTTTGAAAAAAAAATTCTTCATAACAGTGTTTGACATCAGCTGTGCTGTATCTTCTGCTCCACTCTGGCAGGTACCCCGTGCCAGCCCCACTGCTGTTTGGCATTGGGAGCATCTCATTACCTGCAGCAAAGGTGACACCAGCTGCCAGTGCCCTTGCAGAGCTGATGGATGCTCTGAACACTGCTGCCCACCGGGTGCCTTTACTGACAATCTGATCACCAGTATCTCATAAATCCTCCCTGATGTACTTATGGTCTTTAGCATTTCTGATTATAGATTTGTCAGGGTTTCTTTCAGCTTTATCCACTCTCTGCAATTCACCACTATTCATTTAAATCCACCCATCTCCCTTTGTCTTTTTTTGCCACATTTTTCATATATAATTTTATTACTGTTTAGATTTCGTTCAAGGGGCATGAATGTGATAAATCTGACTTCTGTGAAGAATTGTTTCTGTTTAAAGAGGAGAGAATTTTTTTAACCAACAATGCTGTTACAGTTCTAGAGTCCTTGGTTTCATGCACCCATTTGTACATCTTGCACATCAGCAAGAACACCCTCAACTTCATACAAACAAGTATCATTGATACCCTTCAAACAGTTTCTCAATATAAGTGGCAGAGACTGTACACCTTGGAAAATGTGAAAAACTACTGTCAAAGTACAAAGTCGTGAGCTGCTAGTTGACGAGCCCACACCTATTTCCTACGCAAAGCCTGGGCTCTCCAGAGCGTAACATGAAGCAGTGTCGGGCAACAGTCAGGGCAGTGATGCACAGAGGCAGCTGTTTCTTTATGTTGTACCTCAATGTATAGGAGGAGAGATGTGTTAGCAGTGGGGGGAGAGGGGAGGGGATGCAGGAGTAAGAGAAAATTAAATGCAAGGCAGTTTCTAATCAAGCAAGGATTATGCATTCAGTATGCTGAGCAAGGCACCGCTCATCGAAAAAAATACTGTGTTACAATTTATTTACACAAACCACTGGGAGTAATTTAGCATACACAGGCAAACCTTAACCTGGCATTTCTTAATTTGGGTTCCTAACCTGACTTTCCCCATGTTCCTTTCCCACTTAGGCACAGGCTCAACAACTCCTCTGCAGAACGGTGGCAGAGAGCTGCCCCAGAACCTGCAGGACCAGCCACCCCAAGCCCCCAGAGCTCCGCAGGGAAGGACCTCTGCACCATGGGAACCTCTGTGCAGCAGAAAAGAAACTACAGCACTGAAGGTGTTCTGCACCTGCACAACCCAAGCTATCTTCTTCAAGTCAATATAAAGATCTTTAGATCAGGCTGATTTATCACCTTAGTGGACACAAAATATCAAACTTACCAAGTGTACATTCCCAAACGTAGGAATAAATTTTCTTGAATAAGAAAAGTTTACTGTAAAATTTACTCTATTTCTTATAGTAAGTCATCAAGAGAAATACTAGGCAGAAAATGTGATTAAATAATTTTAAAGATCATTCTTTTAATTTCTCTTACATTATTAGGAAGCCAGCCTAGGAACTAGTTTTAGTTTCCTTTTACTAGAATAGTTCACTATCCATTGTTGGTTTAGGGACAACGAAATTTTTTCTGCATAACTAAAAATTAAAATATTAATGACACTGCTCCTTCTTTTTGTTGCAACATTGCTTAATTCTCTGTATTTAAAACGTCATTCACATTTGACAATCCCAAAAACCTGATTTTATAAAATTTTAAATAACTACATTGCATAGGAATTGTATATGTGTGTGTGTGTGTGTGTATTTGGCATATAGTTCCTCAGGTCCTACCTAGATGGAAAATTGTTCATTAAAGTCATTACACCACAGAAAACTAAATAGTATTGTTATTCTTTACAGTATATTTATAAAAATAATTTTAGCAGTGCTTTGACTGCCACACTGTTACAGCTCATGAAAACATCGGCACTGTAGAAACTGTAAATTATTATCACAATGTTCAAATAAAGTACAAAACTTTTAACCCAGGGAATAGCTCTACTTCAGGGCAAATTGATATTTAAAGAAGGATTTATTCTATTTCGTTACTTCAAAGCACGTGATCTTTACTACACAGAAGGGTTTGCAAGGAAGTGCTACTGTTCAATCCCCTGCATTCCTCAGAATATAGACTTTGAAATATTTTCAGAGTTCAGTGAAAGATTTCATTCAATAATTGAGATTCTGTGAACATCAGTGGTAAAACTTCAGTTGACTTTAGGATTTCAGGATCAGGCCCTGGCTGTTTCAGCTTTTTAACATTTACGTCACTAAAAGCATATGCCACTGTATTTTTTCAATAAGTAGTGTAAATCTGATAGCATATTATGTTTTCTTTGCTTCCAATTACATCACATTTCTTTTCAAAACATTCAAGTAACAATGCTCCCTATAAAAGTGTTGAGTGATAAACCAAGAAGTCCACAAAAATAAATGAAAATATGGAAGTTTACTGCCATAGCAAACCATTTAATAAGATGGATTAACCCAATTTTATTTTTGAGCTCTTCAAACAATGAATAGTCTTGTAAGATATAATTGTCACTGGATGACATAACCACAAAAAAGGATAACATACTTTGGACTGTCTGGCAGGTTTGGAAGATTATCTTTTCTAATGTAAACCTCTGGACAAATCTCTGCAGGGGTAAATCTAATAAACTTTACTAAGACCTTTAACTCTTCCTTGTGCTTTCACTTAACTTTTTTTTAAAGCTTCCATGTATTTCTTCAAAATATATTTTTAATTTTACAATCCCTGGGTAACTTCCAGGGTTTATTTCGTTATTAATTACCACAATGTGTGCTAACCAACATCCCCATCTCAAATTGTCAGAGTATAATGGGCAATACCAAGTGAACATTAAGTAACAAAGACATTCCAGCAAGCAGGTAAATAACCTGCCCCTGAAACAGGGCTGAAACATTAAACAGTATGCACATTTGAACATCTCTATTAACTGCAGCTCCTCTGAATTCTCTCAGTAATTTGCATGTATGGCTAAGAATAATTTTACCACAATCCATGCTGAAGTAGTCAACTTCTCTGCAAAACCTGCCTCACTCACAGTTAATCAAGGTTAGCATTAGAAGTGTCCACTTACAGATAAAACTGATTATACTACCAGACACTATTATAAAAACATTATCTATAAAGCTGTTTGCACAGACAATACACACGAAGACATTGACAGAGTCCTGTAGTAATGTATTTGTAACACTGCAAGAAAAGATACATACATGGTTTAGTAACCCTTACCTTGCCCTCTGCACATCCAGATGGCTTGTCCACCTTCTCCTCCTGTGTTTTCTGCTTTCCACAAGAAGAACTAAGCAGAATATTAATAAAAGGAGTTTTGTGAAATAAGGCATCTTGCTGGAAATGGGAGCCGGGCACTCTGCACTCCAGTGACCTCCTGCAGTACAAGTCCCCCCAGGCTTAAACATTGAATCAACTCTAATTCCGGCGTGGCGCGTTGGTCGGCGATCAGTGTCAGAAACGCTGCGTTCCCGGCGTGATGTGTTCGACAGGCTTTCAAGGGGCTTCGCACTCAGAGCTTTTCCCTCATCACCGCTAAATGATTGGCCATTACTCACCAAGTTTGCCTCACTAAACATTTCCCCTGGGTCCTAAAGGATACTTACTAAAGCCATTATATAAAAACCCGCAATTCTGCACGCCGGCTTTTTGCTCAATCCCCTAATCTCAGTGCTATCCTCCTGCTAGACTGTAAAACCAGGCTGTCCCTTTTCATTATGCTTTCTACATTTTTTGATCCTCTGTACAGCATCTTTTTAAACTGGTACCTGCCTGTGCCACGTTTCAGACGTATCTCATTGTAAAATGTACAGATTTTAATGGATTTAGGGCAGGTGAAGTTTTATTTTCTGTCTGGCTCTTCATGTTGTTGAAGACAGAAAATGAGTTACTTCCTCTGAAGTTACTTCCTTTATTTACCGTTAACTTCAAAGCAAAATTAAAACAGTAACTCCCAATCTATACATGCAATTGCCTTTACATAAACTAAGTCACCATTAATTTTTTTTTTTTTCAAATAGGAATTTGCACAATCAGGCATTTTAACTTTTATCAAAGAAGATCAAAACTAAAGTTAACAGATACAAAGCAGTTATTTCTTTAATCACAAGGAAGAGGCTGTTTCCAAAATCCATTCAAGGCTTATTTCCTCAGAGCCCAGTCACAGGGCCATGCTGATTTGGCCTCTCTTCGGAACACCGGGCTGTGCTAACAACAGCCAGTGTGTGGTACTCATACGAGGGCAGAAGTCTGCTTGGCATAGCAGGGATTCTGAAGGAAAAGAAAAGCACATTCATAGCGAAGACTCCAGAGGAGCAAGCGACTCAAAAGCCAGCAGAATGTCTTGCGGGTCATACCTCTTCCAGAACTCTCTTCTGTGAGCCCATTTTTGCCGTTTGAATTGAACAGGGATTCAAGCACCATGCAAAAAGGAAACACAGTACTTCTATTTTAGAGGCTACAGGATTCTGAACAGGTTTTCTAGGGGTTTGGTGTGTGGTTTTTGGGGAAAATTTGTGTAGTGGTTTTTGCTTGTTTTTATTTAATTTCTAATGAAATAGACAACTTAGGTTAAAAGATGTTAATTACTATATTGACATCAAATTGGTCTGCAGCAGAAAGCGTAACTGCTGAACAAATACATACTTTTGTCTGAACTTCTTACAGAAATTATTTTTTCACCTTTGTTCCCTTATACCTGCAAACAAGATTATCAACAATACAGAGAAACTCTAAAAGACTCAAATTTTGGGGTTTTTATAAATTTACATATCCCCCTTAGACACAAAATGGGCTTTCCTTATTTTGGAAGTTGTTATAGCTACCCTACTGTTGCAAAACAGTAATACATAGCATAGTCGACAAAATTTAGGAAAGCTCTAGTTAGCTTGATAAATACTTGCTGAAAAACAAGCTGAGAATCTCACTTAAGTCAGTGCTATCACGTTTCACAGCAACAAAATGAAAGCTAGCTAAATTTCCTTGTCTTTGAAATAAACATGCTGAACAATAATTTGAACAATAACACAAGAGGAAGATTATCCCACTCATTGCTTTCTTCTGCTTCAGTATTTAAACAGTCACAGACGAAACTTCTCAAAATCCTAACAATTGCAGGCCTACTGCTTGTACATGCCTTTTCACAGTATTCATGAATATTACCAGGGACTTTTAAAATAAACTTATTATAAGAAGATCTCTGGGTCCAAAATATTGATTTTAGGTTAAAAAAAAAAAAGAACACATAAGAAACCCCCAAAAGTAACAAAGAAAAAAACAACCAACCAACCAAAAGAAACCCCCAGACAAACAAGAAACAAACTGCCATGTGATACGTGAAACATATCCAAAGACTGGCTTGAAACTTTATTACTAGAAGGGTTGTAATAAATACTTCTCTTAAGCATGTTCATATATATGAGAATTTAAGTATAATGAGGTTTAAATTTTCTTTAGTAAATAAAACCACATATGAAACACTCAGTTCAACACATTATATTTCTGGTATAATTAAAAGACAATAGCTCTGGGTAAATAATTATATTACATATTTATAACTATTGCAAGAATAGACATGTTTCGTATAATCTTCAAATTTTAAAAACAAGATATACAATCGAAAGTACTAGAAGAGGACATTCAAATCTTTCAAAAGATTATCCAATCTTTCTTCCAAAAAATAAAAATCAAAACAATGCAAGTAGTTTTCCGGCACCTACTTTCCTCCCGTACTCCTTTCCCCCTTCCACACACACAAAGCAGTATCACAACTAACTTTTATGTGTTCCCCCTCTGGAAATGTGTCATGGCAAATAAAAGTGGTTACAAAACTGTATTCCCTCTAAATTAATAGTTCACCAGACACAAACACATAGTAGTGTTTAATTTTATAATCCCCTCTCCAATGTCAAATCTTATACTAACTTAGGGTACTTAGATGGGCTTTTATGCCCCGTAAAAAATTTAATCAACCATTTCTTAAAAATTGTCGTTTTCTAGTTTATAAATTACTCAAATTTAGTCCCATTCCACATGCCTTAATGTTACTACTCCACTGCACTGCTTCTCCAAGTATCTACTGGGCACTCAATTAAAACTGGTAGCTACATGTCCAACTTTGCTTTTCTTACAAATAATGTATCTGTAGGTACATTAACATTCATAAGGATTTAAGCATAAATACAAAAAGTAACCTTTGTAAACAGTTCTCATGTCATAGCCAATACAGAATGTTCAGTGAAGCATTCAAGTCACTGCTGTTAGGACAAACCACCTTATAACTCAAATATATACTCATTAGCCAAACATATTCTACGAAATATGAGAGCTGCCAGCGCAAAGGTCAGCAGGACAATGAGCACAGTTGACCCCGTGTGGTTAGTGTTGACTCTCGGCTGCTGTGCCCGGTTGAAGTCGTTCGAAGTTGGGGCCCGTCTCTGGCTCTGCTGCTGCGCACGGCGCTGCCGAGGACTCATCGAGGTGCTGGTGGTGGACACAGTTGGAGCACGCTCCTGGCCAGCCACTGCACTGCTGTTCTGAGTTCCAGACTGAAAAAGAAATGTTGGGAGTTGTGAGACAATACAGCACACAAGATTAGCAAGAGATAAAATCATAAGGACTAAAATGTACTCTTCAGATAACTGTAAATACATGTCACTAATAATTACAAGATTGTTATCGCTGAAAATGAGCAGTTCTATGGACAAGAAAAGGCTGAAGGAAGTCTGTCAAACCACATTTTTGTTAAAGAGGTTTCAAATACCTTTGTCTAGGATTTGTTTTAACTCTTTGCTGCTCAGGAAATCCTTAATAATCCTCCACATAGTTATATCTCTGAGGATTTTCAATGTCACCTATACTGAAGGGGAAGCAAGCTGGGGAAGCCAAAAGAAGGATGGAGAGAAGTCCAAGAACTGTAATTAAGCAGTGCTGCAGTGCTTCCTGTGGACAGCTGGGTCCAGAAGTCTGTTCTCATCACCACCAACACCACTGAAAAAAAACCAAAACAAAAATCCTAACCATAAACCACCTACGTGATACCAGCAGGAGTTCCCGGGCACAGCACGTGTGCAGGCACTTACCTATTGCCCTCTACTGGTCAAATTCGGTCTGACATTACAAGTCCTAAAAAATAAACTTCGGCAAATGATGTTCTACTCACGAGTTTTACACTGAAGAAAACAAGTTTCAATCTTATGAACTAGAAAACATGACCTCTGATCTTCCACCAGACTAATCCTGCTTGCAATACTAAAAAGCTCAACCTTCCAACATTTAATATCAAAAACAGTGATACAGGACAGTCATTAGAAATAAGCATTTGACAAGGTTCAATTTAAAAGTGTTTAAAAAAAAAGGAGCTCTGAGAAAAAATTGCAGGTTTTTTAATTTTTAACTCTTATTTTCAGTCCTCAGAACAGTTTTCTGGTATTCCTACTTAAAGCAACTTGCAGCTATTTTCCAGAGTTAGCTTTCTCCCTCTTTCCTTCTAAAAGATTATCATTACAGCAGGTAAAACTAGAATTCTGGACATTTTATATTTGTTACCAAAGCCTTTTAATGGACACAATATCCATAACCTTAAGCACTGCTTCAGCCATCTACTATATCCATAAAAGATAACCTTTCCACATGACCAGATAGGGAATGTCCTCAACTGCATATCAAGTTTGACAATCCACAACACAGTAAATAGCACTTGGTCTTGTGACTCTTCTGTGTGTGGACAAAGAATTCAAAATTTTCACCTAGTCAGTGATTTGTCTAGCCCAGGGAAGAGACTTTCCATTCCATTCCATTCCTACTTCCTCATCATTAGTATTTCCCACTGTTTATCACTGGCAAGGAAGTACTGATGCAATTACTCGCCACATTTGACAACTTGCCTGTTTAAACAGGAGTCTTGCCTAAATAAGCAAAGCAGCTTGGGTAGCTTCAAAGAAAAATGTTTTTAAAAGATGCATTTTATCAGCAAAGAAAGCCAAGAACACCACAAGCAGCCTGTCATGATTTCCAGAACACTGAGAAGAAAGTAAATTGCTTCACACTGAACTCACTTGAAAGCTCCTTATGCCAAGGAAAATAAAGACTTAGGGAAGCCAAGTCTTTGAAAAATGAAGTTCCTAGATTCATCTACATTCCCATCATCTAGAAGGCGAGAGGGACAGAAGTGAATTCAGGACACAAGAACTACCAATTCAAGTGGGCAGTGTTTTTCTTCTTCTAACAGTTTTTAAAGAAAGAAAAAAATCTAGAAATATTCCTAGTCCCTCATCTTACTAACAAAAGTGACTAGCACTGGCTGTCACACACATCTTCTCATCACTGCAAAACTTAAAATTTAAAAATAAAACAGAAAGGGCCTGTTCTGAATAGAACAAGCTGTCATACACTGGCATGAACAGATCTGTGATTCAAGAGAAATCTCACTTGACAATTTCAAGGCTTTAAGTTATTTTTCTGAGGAAATTATAGATGGATTGGGGCGGCAGCAGACCAACGGCTTCACCCAAAGCTAAGCTAATGCACCACCTTGAGATTCCCAACATAATCAATGGCCAACTATTACCAGACATGCAGAAGAAAGATAAGAAATGAGTGATCATGACCTGATATAAATTTGGGTCCAGGTGCTACAGTATCTTAAATGATAGACAGATAGATAGACAGACAGACAGACAGGTAGATAAGATTTTTTTTTTTGTTTGAAGACTTGATTGTTAAGAATCCCAAAAGTGGCAGATGTGCTGTACTATTTAAAAAAAAAATCACAATCATCTTGTCTTCAACGTAATGGCAAGTCTTTAAACTTCATTAGCAAACATTACAAGATTTTTAGACTAACACAAAACCTCACATAACACAATTTCCATTAATTGTTTCTGCTAAATAATGGTTTCTGCCAAACCATACTGGAAATGTGGATGAGGGCTTAACAGACTAAAAATAGAAATATTTAATAAGAGTTACATTGTAGCCACCTTTAGCAGCTGATCTTTACAGACATTTAATACACACGTCATATTATTACACTATTTATATTACTACATGTCATATTATTTCTGAAGCTTCTGAAACTGTTATGACTGATAGAAAACTTTGCTCCAAGGACATCTGATGAATTATTTGATGAATAAGCTATTTCAGTAAAATATATCAGAATTAACAAAAACTTATATCGTCTAACAAAATGCAAGTAAGGAAATTTGTATCATGTTCAGTCTACTGAAGAATGGTAGAATTAATTGCATCCCTTACATGTCCAGGCCATTATTTTAAAAACTTTTATCACAATACTAGAAAGATTAAATAATCATCTTAGAAGTGATGTTTTAAAAATACAGCAAACTCTAGGAACTCAGAACCATATAAATCCTCTGCCTTACTGAGGCCTCTTTCACTTATACTAATCATCTGGGGAGAGATGCAGGAATCAGGATAGGTGAAATACTTGTTTGTCTGTACAATTTCCAACTGAAGAAACGCCGAAGTTTGACACAGCATGGCCTAATGGCTAATATGAAAAAGGTCTATTTTTTAATGAATCAAAGTTGGGACACGTACTGTCAATTGTCAAGACATTTAAAATTGTTGCTGTAGTATTACAAAACTAAGACACCACTTAAGAGATAAAGGGAAACACTTTTAACCAATATATCATTCAGAACTTATGATTAAAGATAAGGGCTTCTATAAATCTCATGCATCAGAACACAGCCTCATTTTCTGACAGAAACCTCCTTCATCAGCTCAAGAGTAGCTGGCTTCAGTTACACTGTTTATCGCCCCTCATAATGCTTCATCCAGCCACTACTATCAGTGCAGGTCACTACTATAGGATATTGTTTAATAACAGATGTACGGAAGTTTAACGTATTCCCAGCTTATCAGAAAACAGCTTAACCATAGTTTTTACCCTGTTACTTGATAAAGCTTATCAAGCATCAACTTTATTCATTAGCTGTAAGCCCCAAGGTGGGACATCATTCCATATCAGTACACCAAATGTACTGCTACAGATTTGGTGGGAGTTCAGACACCCATAATCCACATGGATTTAGTCAGTGCAATCGGGGGGGAAGACAGAGAAATGCAGCCTACCAGCCTCTGCTGCTGAGTAAACTGCAGTGCTCTCCAGCCTCCACTAATAAGTCCCATGGACTGTGATCAGAGTTTTGGTACCAAAATTTAGGAGACCACTGGACCTGAGTCCAACCCAAGTCCAACCTGAGTATCTATAATATATTCCTTCAAAAACATTGTTTTGCTCAGATGTGGAAGGATCTCATCTTAATACTAAGGGCAATTACTTTTATCAAGCAAACTTTCAGCAGTACTTTGCCTGCAATTTGAATACTCAAACAAGAATAATGTACCATTACTTTGCCCTGAGTAGACATCAACAGCTACTATAAATTAAAGAAAAAAAAAAAGTATTGTCAGAAGTAGCCCAGTCAGAGGTGTTCTCTGCACTGGGTTCAGACTCCTCAGAAGTACTATGCTGCATAATGCCTTAGACAACCTATTGTTTTAGTCTTATTAATGCCCAAAGACTGTTCTTTGCAGCTCTGTATCCTTTTATACAAGTTGCTGTAGCAGCATCTCCAGAGCAGCGTTGTTCCTTTTCTTGTTTTCATGCTGTTGTACTCGTTGCCTTGTACCTGGCAGACCTCGATAATGCTGTTGTGACAAGTTCTCTTGGGAAGCAGCCCTCACTGGCATGAGAGCAAACCCCTTCCCCTCCTTCTTCTTCCTTGAAAGATAAGCTGTTTAAAGCCTTGATAAATGTTCTCTAATAATACAGGCACATAAAACTTAACAGCCAGTGTGCAACATCTGCACCACTGTTGCACATTCCAGTCATTACTAACAGGACTGTGAATGGGAACAACCACTGCTGGAGTGGCAAAAAGACGAGAGAAAGTGGGGAGAAAGGGAACTGACCTGGAAGACATGGTCATGCAGGGAAAGCCTGAAAGTCAAGAACTCTGAGTGCACCTCTCCCACAGCATAGACAAACACATCCATGCAGCAATTACACAGGAAGTATCTCCAAAGGGCAAGAATCTGTAAGACTGAAGTACTGAGTAACACAATGACAACCAAAACATAAACAACAGTTTCAAACTGAGTTTTGAAATCTGAAAAATATACGCTTAACTTAAATACTCTAAGTCTTGGTCCTTCTTTAGTCAGTGAGGCTATAATCCTTTCCCTAAGTGAAAGCTGAAAGAAAGGAGAGCTAATTCAAAATATATTTTCTTCTGATGGAATGAAAAATTCTCTCTTCAGGAATAAGGCCCTGCATAGAACAAAGGAATGGACACAAAGTGACGCCATGCCAGAGACACATTTCAGTGTGCTCTTCACACAAGAACTAAGTTAAGCCTGGTCCAGAAAGGACATCACTGTGCTCACAAATATCTTGCCATTAATCCAGTCCAAAAACCTCTGTCCTTTCAAGGTAAAAGGTAAAAAACATCATGGAATAGAGAACTGTTGCTGCAAAGAACAAACATGAAGCAGTACCATAGTAAAACACAGTCTACAGATTCCTTCACTTTCACGTAGAGGTGAGCCTTTCCTTAGCACTTATTTGCCATTGTGTCTTTAATAAAGACTGGTTACAACCGTTCTAGGAGCAAAAGAAAGGTAACACTCCATTTTTTCTGCATGATTACTTGTAGTATTCACCTCTGTATTGTCTAGAAAGACAAAAGGTCCCATGGCTTCAGAGTGAGACACATTAATCTACTATACCAGAAAGAATTACACAAGCTAATACAAGAATTCAGCATTGGGCCTACCTCTCCCCTTTCTACTCTCAAAGAGAGTAAACCCAGCAAATTTTCTACAACAGCTTTTAATTAAACACACATTTGTAAAATACATGGCAAACATTTTATCCACAAAGAGAGAATAATAAGTTTTGGTGCTGCCCACATCTAACACAACTTAAAAAGGCAGAATTAGGTCTTTACACAACAAGAACTCAATAAATGGATTTTACACATGCAAGAAACCCAGCTGAGCAGAAAAGATCTGAGGTTTGTACGGGTACTCTTTCACACCTCTAAAAAGATCAAGGCCCAGAGTGCCCTGCTTTGAAAAGATTTCTATTAACTGTCACATGAATAAGAACACAAAAATAGGAAGCTCAAATTCCTTAAAATAGCCTTTCCTGTTACAAGTTTCCTTCTTCCACTGTGTGGCTACTTTCACTACTGAATGGCTACAGGTAATTACTAACACTCAAAACGTGACAGCTCAGAAACACAGGTGTTGGTTCAAACTAAAACTAACAATCCTGAATATTAGTTCAATTCCCTAAAACATGAACCTGCTTATCATTCACAGTTAATCACATATAAAATATATACATATATTTTTATATACATAATATATTTATATATTTTTATATATGTTTATATATTTTATATATTTAATATATATATATATATTAAAATATTTTTACATGCTTTTATATGTTTAAAGGTCTCAGTTCCCATGGGACAGTTCTTCTGAAAATTAAATTTATCATTAATGATTAAATCAGTATAATTGATAAAACCAGTTTTCTTAAAAGTTTGATTAATTTTAAAAAGTCTGTCTCCTCAAGAAAACACCAGCATCGCCTTGGTATGTCAGCTCTTTCTAGTGTATTAGCCAGGATTTGTAATAAAAAGAATAAAACAAAATGGTTTATTAAATTCTGAACAATCTGGAAAAATCCTTATTGTGGAGACAAAAGTATGCTATTAGCATGTTTATATTTCCACATAGCTTGAAAATATGTTGCAAACACACAACAGATGTTCTGATGTTATTTGACATGTTTTAGGTTTTTTAACCAATCTGCAGCCCCATCCTCTCTAAAAAAGGCAGCTTAGCTGGGATTTGCCTGCAATTTATCAGTGAATTTAGACTGCATTTGCAACAGTCATATCAGCAGCTGCCTTGGCCCATCACCAGACCTCAGTCACTTCTGAAACCTTTATGTAAGCCCTACACCTAAGCAGTACTGAAACATAAGTGTCATACTTCAAACGGTAAGAATATTTTAGAGTTACTTAAGAGGTTACAAAAGCCAGGAAGATAGTATTGATTAATATTTAAAAGCTACAGTTCATCACTGAAACATTTTTTGCCTCTGGCTAAGAATTCTGTTGAAAAAACCCATGCTACATTGTGCAGATGGCAAACTGTAGTGCTACAGACACCATAAAATTTTAATGAACACTTAATGTAATTAAAGGAAACACTGGGAAGAAGAACTGCTAAAAGAACTTTATTTATTGTTTTAAGAGAAGGAAGTTAAAGCAGAGACTGCTATTTCTAAAAGTGATTCAGCGCACTATTTGCTAATAGATTTTATATAAAAGTATGCAAGAGTTCCAGAATAAATATGTGAACTACATACTCTTAATCAGGACTCCAATCAGGTTAAGAGGATCTATTTCATGTTCAGACTATGCCCAAAAAAGCTCAAAGATGGACCATACCGTCGCACTTACTGGATCTGGGAATGCTCTAGCTGCACCATCCTGCTGGGGCTCACGTGAAGCAGCAGAGTAGTTCAGTCCTGATGTGTTTGAGGGTCCAGCCTCAGACCTCCTGGATGAATTGACCTCTGCCTACAAGAAGCACGCACATATGTACACTTCACAGACAAGATGAAAGCTGCTCCAAAAAGATCTGGCTTATTTTGGAATGTGTATTTTATTGTAGAGAATATGAGGCTTACCAAAATGTAATAATCAGATATGCCAGTTGCATTTCAATCACACAGCAGTAAGTTTAAGAAATTTTCATTCTTTAAAAATAAGACTGTAAATGTGCAAACAACAATTTAAAAAACAATTTTAAGTTTGTTTGCACGTAAAAACAAATATAACATTCAGAAAAAGCACAGAGGTAGAGAGCAAAAAGTAAAATTCTTTAGAAGATCCAGGACATTATGTCAGGACAACACGATTTTTAAAACTTCGGTTTTGCATGTCCTTAAGACAATGCTGACCTACTGTTGATACAAGTGAAGCAGCACAGCCTGTTCCCCCACAGGACTAAGGAGCCTCTTGTGAGTGCTAATGTAATACGGCTATACTGGTTTCAGTACCAAACTTGCCTCACAGACAGAGTGGGCATATACGCATGACACTACACTGGGTAGTACATGTATACCAGTCTCCAGTATTTAAATTTCAGCACAGAGTAAAAGAAGAAATACAAGTCTTATGCAACTGCTTTCATAAACATTTACAAAATGTCTACTAGGCATTGTTTCCCAGAATTTAGGTTTCATGCTTCGGAAATTTGAGACAAGAAATCAGTAGGGACATGTAGGAGAACACAAACGCTAGTATATATTCTAGCAATAATCTCTTGGGAATGGAAAAGGACATACCATCATAGTGCTGAACTGAAACATTTTAAAATTTATACATTTCAAAAAAAAAAGAAGTCATGACCAGATCAATTCTTATCAGTAAGCAAGTCACCTCCCAAGTCATGTGTCTAGATCCCAATTTATTACAAAGATGACAACTTAAAATCTAGTAACTGTCTTCAAATGCAGATATAAGTAGCGGTGGTAGTAGTAGCAAGAAATACAAACGGTGTATTAGAAAACAACCAGTTATGGTGATAACAAACTGGTAAGATCACAGTATAATATTCTTTCATGATACTATTTAGTGTGAGGAAGTTAAGTTCTCTGTTTCTTGACGTGTATTACCTCAGAGAATCCAAGAAATACGGCACCGAAAAAATGTGGAGATGGATTTAATATTTGAAAACTTAGAATCTGACAACACTGCTTTCCCTTTGCACTTGACTATTATGAACTGTAATATTAGACAGCAGAAGTTATGATTCAAATATGGATCATCAACAAAGCAACACAGAATTATGAAAAATTTAGACTGGAATGGACCTCTAGATGTCCTCGGTCCAACTCTCTCTAGAGTCCTGTCCAGACAAGTTTTGAGCATCTCCAAAGCTGGGGATTCCACAGCCTTTCTGGGTAGTCTGCTCCAGCATTTGACAACATTTGGGGTGAATCTTTCTTTCCTATATCCAATCATAAGTTTCCTGAAACCTGTGAGTACTGATTTTCATATTCTTCCTTTTTGAAGATGAGCTTCTTTCATCTTTACTGTTAATCCCTATAAAGCACTATAAATTATGCATTTGATTTACTTTAGTTTATGAAAGTACTAAGTCTAGTATCTAGACTGAAGTCAGACTAACATTCAAAAGATGACCAACATATTTAAACATAATAATGATGGTGAACAGAGAATTAATTTTACTGCAAAATATGCTTTGTGATGGCAACATGAAGGTAAACCATACTGTTTTACAGTGATACATATGCTATTAGTAATTTTTTTTTTTCCCTTTTTTATTTTTTTAAGCAAAATGGAATTTCTGTTATATAACACCTAAAATGCAGAAAACAATTTGGAAGTCAATATAAAACTAATACAAAATATAATTTTCTATTAAAACAGACAGGAACAAAGGTGGATGCTCACAGAAGCAGGAAAACAGTAATGAGAAAATGTGTTGAGTTTTTTTTTCCCCTCCTGAATTTCATATTCCTATCTCAATACCATACATGGGGCTTTTTTTAAAGTTACCATTTTGTTTAAAGCTGGTAAGAAAGACAATAATCCTGGGATCATCAAAACAAAGTTAGGAAATCTGTTCTTTAAGGATGAAGCTAATGCAGGGGTTGCTAGTATGTTTGCTAGTAGAGAGACTCTCACATTATACACTCAATCAGCAATCTGATGTCAAGTCTTACCCCATAAATTGACATGAAATGTATCCAAATGATTAAAAACTTCTGTATTTCCTGCTAGTAATTCATACTATTAGTTTATTACAAACACATCAATTGAACACCTCAGCCTAACATCAAACAGATAAGAAAGTCAAGCAAAGCAGAGAAGCAGGAAGCTTAAAAATCCCCAAACCCTAAAATTTGATTTGAGAAGGGAGGAAAGATGCAACCAGAGGACAGAACTGATTTACTTTATTAAAAAAAACCCACAATGGATTGTAAAAGGCTGTAGAAACCTAAGACTTTTGTTCATTTTTTCCCTGACAAGTGCTTGTTCTTAGGAGCTGCTGTCAAGCATATAGATACACGGAAAGCACCAATATTCTTTAAAGACTGATGTCCTTAAGTCTTTCATTTTAAAACTGAAAAAGGTATGAAATTTAAGTTACAAGTTCTTTCTCACAAAAGAAACCCAAACAAAAACAAACTCTGGTATTTCTGGAATTTCTTTGATGAAGATTAGCAGTTCTTAAGTAAAAATCAATCCTACGATTTTAAACCCGTATATATTGTAAAAAAGCCAGGAAAAGGCAGTCCCTTGTTTCTCCAAGTAGCTCAGCTTTAAGACTCTGTCCCTGTATCGCTCATCTTTGTAAAATATTTGGAGATGGTTTTATCATAAGCATTATGGCACAGAAATATGCATGTCAGGCAAAACTGGCAGGAATGTTCAGAAGAAGACCATCTTTACTTTCAGGCACACAAAAAAAGGTAAAAGTAGCCTTTAGGACAGTGTTAGAAGAACATGGGTGATAAAAGGAGACATATTGGCAGCCCTCGCCTTAGTGAGGATGTGTTCTGCACTAATGCCACATTGTCATAGTATAACTGTAGGTCCCTGCCCTCATGCACAGTAGTCTTCCTTAGTGGCTGATTTAAGAGTTTAGTGGAAAACCCAGTGAAAAACAACACTGTGCATGCAAGACATGCAATTCTCTAAGGAATGTATTTGTCTAAACAAACCTTGCTTTCACTGAAACACAAGCTAGAGAACACATTTTTCGGTCACAGCAACTTCCATACCAGAGTTCAACTTTCAGTATCTTCAGATAGTAGCAGAGTAGTTCAAAAGAATTTGCAACCATTTTTCAGTAGTAATATGTTTTATTCCTTCCATAAGCCAAAAGGAAAAAAAAAATCACAAAGGTAAAAAATTTAGGTTAGCGTTGCCCAAACTTTCCTAACACTTTTATGATAAGACTAATTCTGGAGAATTTAATCGAGTTATTAGTGTCTGAAAATAGGGAAGTAAAAGGCTGTTTCTACCACAGTGGTCACCAATAAAATTAAAATTAATCAATCAGTGCTTGAGACGCACAACTTATTAACTGGCAAATTTCAAGAGATCTACTCTTATGTTTCTCTTTCAGACTATACTGAGAAAACAGGCTTCCACATATCAATAGATGAAGGTTTTCTGAAATTATGAATGTTTCTGTGATTTACAAGTTTTTCATCAGTATTTTTTTTCTAATTCTATACAACAGAGAGAAAAGGTTAAGCAGTGACTTCACCTTGAAGCTAATTTGCCTGGCAAGTTCTTTAGCCTCCTTGTCCGCCTGGCTTGACACGCTGCCGGATGTCAGTGGTAAGAGGGCTGTCTTCATAGATGTGCCACACATTTCACAACAGAAGTCTTGTGACCTGCCCACAAAATGACATAGCTCAGAATAACATGTTCTCAGTGTTCCTGTGTGCTTGTTTAAACAAACTATTTGCAGAACAATCCACAGAAAGTCAAGCGGTGGCAAGGCCAGTAGCTTAGAAGTACTTCCCTCTGCCTCAAATCACACTATCTTGAAAAAACATGTTGAGAATTATCTATATTACTAACACAAATTCTCTCATGTCCTTTAGGAAAGTATTTACACCTGACTTATATATCACTATTATTTATACTTTATTAACAATTTCTTACAATTAAAAAAACTCATTTTATATCTGCAGCAAATAAAAATTATAAATGATATATATTTAACTATTATTATAAATGTTATATTGGACCCAGGAGCTTGCACCCCCAATCCAGGAATTTCAGTTTCTAGGAGAACATTATGTTCCCTCTCTTGCACACATCATCGGTCTATAGGGCACACTGCAGGCAGCTCTCGAGGCCAGTGAGGAACCATAGAGCTTTGACAGCACAGTATCAAGACCAACCCACCCCACTGACTCACTCCTGTTACTGAATGTCACTGAGAAGAATCTGGTTCTGCCTTCTTTACAGCTTCCTTTCAGATATTAGTACACATGAATATGATCCCCTGAACCTTCTCTTCTCCAGGCTGAAAACTCCCAGCTCTTTTACTGTCTCCATGTGTGAAACGTGTTCCAGCCCCTCAATCACCTTTGTGGCACTGCACTGAATTAGCTCCAGGAAGTCCTTATCTTTCTTGTACCCTGACCTGATCACAGCCCCGACCTGAACCCAGCACTCCTGATGTCTCACCAGTGCTGAGTAGTGAAGTAGGATCACTTCCCTTGACCTGCTGGCAATGCTCCTCCTCATGCGACCCAGGACACCATCAGCCTGCTTTGCTGCAAGGGCACACTGCTGCCTCATCATCAGCTTGGTCTCCACCAGAACCTTGCCTTCCAAGCTCCCTTCCAGCTAGTCAGCTGGTGTTATTCCTCTCCAGGGGCAGGACTTTTCTCTGACATTACTCCAGCCCACTGAGGCTCCTCCGAATGGCAGCACAACCTTCTGGTGTATCAGCCACTCTACTCTGTTCACCTGCAAACTTGCTGAGCGTGCACCCTGTCCCAGCATCCAGGTCATTAATGTCATTAATGACACTGAATAGCACTGGCCCCAGTACTGACACCAGGAATACACCAATAGTGACCAGCCTGCCGCTGGATTCTGTGTTGCTTATCACAATCCTTTGAGCCAGGCAGCTCAGCCAGTTCTTAATCCACCTTACTGTCCCCACCTACCTAGGCTGTACTTCATGACTGAGGATAAGGGAAAGAACACCAAAAGCCTTGCTAAAGTCCATATAAACAACACCCACTGCTTTCCATGTGTCCACTAAGCTAATAATTTCATCATAGTCACAAACCTCATCTTAAGCTAATTTCCTGGAGATCATTTAGAAGCAGTTGTTTCAGAATTTTGTCATTATTTCATTATTATTATTTACTTAAGGGCAATGATACATCATTGTTTTTGGTTGTTTTCTCCCCCACTTACTATCAATTCCATCATACACACTTTCCCTCCATGCTGCAATTAGTACTGTATCACAATGTTAATTACATCTCCAAGCCTGAAATTCCGACAAATCTCTAATGAGACCACACAATGCTGGAAGGAACAGAGCCCTCTCAAAGTGTTTTGTTTGACTGCAAGTTCCAAGTTTGGACAACATTCAGAGAAAAAAACAACTACATATACAAGGCATCGAACTTGTTTTATATTTGGAATAAATGCAAGAGAATAGACTGAAGTACCTTATTTTCTATTCAATGCATTACCCTAAAAGTGAATGAATTTATATGTATCTATAGTAACAAACTTAGGACTTACTTCTTTGCAAGAGCTCTTCTTTCTTCTGGTGTGTAATCTAGAGATCCTATTGCTCCCTCACCTTTGGTTGGCATAAATCCAATGATGGCTAGTAAAGCTGTTCTTACTAAAACGGGAAAACAGAGCTATAAACAAAGTGGCAGAAACAACAGTTATGTAATCTCATTCTACACTCAGAAAAATTGCAGTTCTGACTGCAACACTTCATTCTGCCAAGTCTGAATTTCACACAAGCAGCAATGGTTTGGGTTTTTTTTTTGGTACACTGCAAGGCTTTCTTAATTTTGTTTTAACATCACATTGTAAACAAAGAGAAGGCCATCAGCCAACAGAGAAGAAAAAATCAATTGTCACAAAAATGTTGCATCAAGATGAGTGTTCCAGACTTTAAAAATGATGAAAAAAAGGTAAGGCAGAACTAACACATAAAGGGGAGGGGGACAGGGGAAGGGAGGGGGGAGCAGGGGGAGACGAAGAAGGTAAGAAGGTTCACAGGGAATTCTTCTTTTTGTGTGTTGTCTATTAGACGTGGATTCTGCAATTTAGTGTACACATGCTCAGTGTTTTTCTTTTATGCGAAGTATCGCAGAATTTGTTCCTTTCATGTCATCATAAGAGGTGAAGGAGCTCACTTAAAATATTAATAACTGCTTGTAACAGAATTGTCATCTAAAGCATCTCTCTTGACAACATCTGTACTTGGATTTTGTTTCACAAAAAGTAACGAAGTAATGAAATTTAAGAATTCAAGACACTTTGCTAACAGATTTGGTAAATAAATATCACATCAAAATAAGCACCACAGGAAAGAGACAGGGTATTTACAACTCCTATTTAGAAAGACAGTATTTTCTACTCTTTAAAAAAACATAAGAGACTTAACAAAAGTTGAAGAGTGGTCTACTAGAAAACTCCTAAGATCTGACCAACATATTTTAAAAGTGTAACTGATATGTGAACAAATAATTGATATACTGTAGTTAGCAAAACTAAAATTACTTAAACACAAGCATATTGCCTTGGATGAACTGTGCCAACTCTCAATTTCTGTGATAATAGTGTTTTAAAAAATAAAGATAGAGCAGATTCAATTATCCTGAACTCAGACTACATTATCTTTCCTCTTGAGTGCTCAGAACCACACCACTAGAATCGAAACCCCCCCTCTATTAATATTCAAGCTGGCTTCAGTGATCATACAAAAACAGGGTAAAGTAATAGGATTTATTTTCATAAGAACAATTTTTTAAAAAACCACAAAGAATATTCTAATAGTCTGAGAATTCTTAATGCTTATGCATCCAAGTAAAGAAGAGCTTACCATCACTCCTCAGTTTCTCAACCCTGGCATTTACTTAATATCATTTCCAAATCATTCTATTTCACTCTTTCATGACCTTACATTTGACAAATTCCCCCATAATTTTACACCCTCAAAATCTGTCTTCTTTTCCACTATAAACATTCTTCATGAGATTTTTCTAGTTTAAAGAACAAGTTGTTTGACAGGGGTAACATTTTCCAAATAATTGTTACTTACTACTCCACGAAGGCTGCCATGTTTCAGGATGATGCCCTGAGATGCTTAAACAAATTTTCTTTCCCACTTCAAACCTGCCATTTGCCTTCAAAGGAAGAAGGAGGATACAATAAAACATGCTAGAAGTTAACTCTTGAGTTTTGGTAAAAGTTGTAAAAATCATAATCAAAAGAATTCCATATGCAAACAATATGTGACATTTATATTACTGCCAACCTCCCAAAATGGGCATTCAGCTTGCTGAAAACAGAACTCTGGTCTGACTCTATTAATGCATGAAGAAAACCTTCTACAAAACTATGCACAAAGGAAGGCCTTTTGCCCTACAGGTCTGCCTTCCTACATCTGAGCAATGTTTTCAACAGAAACCCAGTGGGCCCATGGGGAGAATAGAACTTTAGACAATCACATCAGCAATGTGATTTCTCCCGAAGGGAAAAACTTCCATTTATTAGGTATAAAGCTTCATGCAATTAGAAATTACCAACCAAAATCATCTTGGAAGACTTTGGATCTTCAATTATACTGTACTATGCCACCTTTCTTACAAAAATAATATTATGTTAAATGCCAAGAATATCTCTCTCTCTCCACCTATGATAAAATTGATGACATAAAAATAAAAAAACTAATAAGCATGCTTACTTACTGTCAGCAAAATAATGCTGGGTGGTTTCATGGGATATTCAGGTGGTAGCACTATTCGCCCATGATAAATCCCTCCATCAAAATCTGAATCTGGAGGGCCTCTAACAGTGAAGTGCCATTCAAAAAGATTATCCTAAAATGCCCCCATCAATCGAAGAAGGGGAAGAAAAAAAAAAAAGAAGAAGGGTTTGTCACAGAAATAGACAACTCAATGCCATTTTCTTGAACAAGGACAGGCTGAAGAAACAGTGCTCAGCAGAAGTTTTAAGAAGCCAAAATTGAATGGAGAGTTAATAAAACGCAGCACTAAGGATAAAACATTGTCGTTTTCTGGTAATTTTCTTACACGGTAATTTGCCAAAACCCTCAAATTCATTACCCAAATTCTTTACACTAGATGTATAAATTATGACAAGAGTTTTACTACCCGACATGGAAAACTGATTCAATTAAGAGAAAACTGGATCTTTGCCTCAATGAACAATAATTTCTGGAGAATCAAGCGGAGACTTATACCAAGAAGAACACTAATGACAGCCTCCCCAAAGATCCTTCCGTGCCCAGGTCAACACAGGGACTTGACTCACATCCCAGAGAATTCCTATTCTCCCTCTTCCACTAACAATTTTGAAACAGCTACTGCGCCTTATTGCACAACAGGTACATTTTGAAATTTAGAGTATTATTTTCACTGGACATATAAATAACTTCTCTTTAAACATTTTTCTTTGGGGTTTTGAGCTGGGATTTGTGTATCAGAACTTGTGCTGCCAATAACTTCCTAAATATCTACAAGCAGAACAACTCCTACTATTAGGACAAGAGCCCAAATGAGGCTTGCTGTCAGTGAATGAGATCCCTCAGCTAATGTTAAACACTGGTATTACAGTGTTGGGACTGCCCACTGAGTGAGAATTTTTCAAGTATAGGAGATAACTGTAAAGATTTCCGGCATTTCCTTTCATCTGCCACTCTCCTCTTCCCAGTGAGACACTGCTCTAATCCAGAAATAAGACCCTCATGTAGGTTACAAATAATAGCAAGAATTAAACCTTTCATTTCACCACAGGAAGCGGAAACAAGGTACAGATAAAAACTAGTAGACAATAAGATATATTTTACAGCACCTAGGAACATGCAGCATTACGTGAGCATGTTAAGCATGTCACGCATTTCTGCGAACAGCTAAAAATCAAACCTCCCAACTAAATACCACAAAACATTGCCTTTTTTAATTAATCCAGTGAAATTAGAAGGGTTTTCTGCTTAAGCTTCAAACCACCAGAACTTCATTGTCCTCGCAGCCCAAAAACTTAACTGGGTGTTTAGACAAGAAGCTACTCCTTAAGTGAAATCCCTCTCTCTTACAATGCATCCAGAATTGCACATATTTATGCTTTTCACAGGTTTTCTTAAATGCAAAACAGCAATCCTCAGAGATCACCTTGGGTTAAGTGCTTCAGTGAGCAACTCAACAACTGAGCCAGATGTCAGGTTTGGGTACAAAAAGCTTGACTTAAATATTATGTATTTACATAGTCTTGGGAAGGAGATGGGGGAATAAACACATCCATGCTATAAAACTACTCAGGTGCAATGTAAAACTATTACTTACTTTCACCAAAAACCTGGAACTACAAGACCACTGAAGTTGAATTCTGCTGCTGATTTCCATCACAGAGGAAAAAAACGGTTTGCTAGCATTTAAATATGTACATTTAAAATATATATGCATTTTAGAGAAGTATATATTAATTAAGAGTATATATGAATAAAACTGCCTAATTACAAGCTCTTGCAAATATATAGAGAAACAAACCTCCAAAGGCTGTGCATGATAATGATCTGTAGGATCCTTCAGTTCTGCAGCCTCTTTCATCAAACGTTTGACAGCTGAAAAAAAAGAAAGCATAAGACATGAAAATGAAGAAAATAAATTGATACGCATTGCATGGAAAAATATATAAAACATTTCTTGAAGAACTCTATTCAGCTAACTAATCTTTTCCAGCATATTCCAGCTTCTTCACTGGAGTTCATAATTCAAGACACAATATAATTACTTACGATGAATAAAATTTAAATGGGTTATACAAGCATAAAGTTATGAAAAAGATGTTGCATGGTCACAAGAGTTTCTCAACACTGAATACTGGGACTAAAGTAGTTTTATATTAGTAACTGCACCAGACAGGAGGAAAAACATACATATCATTAACAGAGTTTCAGTCTACAAGATATACAAGGCTAACAACCTCAATATTTTGTGATACAGGACATCAAAGATGTGCATCTTTAACAACTGCTGAAAAGCTTTATCCTGACACCTCCCATAACAATTACGTGACTACTCCCTTAGTTGTTCAAAGGGAGGTCACGGTAATACTTGACAGAAACCAACACATCACCAGTAAGAGGAGATGAAGTTTTATATTTGATTTGAAAACACATATGCCCAGCCATAAAAATTTACCCAGGGCCTCTGCAGTTGGAACCTGCCACTGAGTGTGAACGCCCAGGTATTTTTATATCATAACTTCAGCATAGTCATTAGTAACCTTCTCCAACCTTCTACTTCAGAAATACCAGCATCATCTGTATTTTCTGCATCTCCCTCTTCTGGCCACTTTTGTAAGCTCTGTTACATCACCTGTACTTCCAGGTGCCCTCATGTGCACCATACATTAATGTCTAATAAAAAACTCTAACCACCCCGCAGAGGAATTTTCCTTCCAATCTACTGTGAAAAGTTCTTTTCCTCCTTCACACTTTTAAACAGCTATAAACAACAGCTCAAAGTTTGAGAATTTCACTTCTTACAACCCAAAAAGAACACCGATTATGCGGAAATTTGCTGCTGCCAGTTACCCCAGTTATGCTGCTGCCACAGGGAAGTGTCAATTAAACACCCTACAGATCCCACCAGGTCACGTCACAGGTAGCAGCATTCAGGCTCTGCTGAATAACAGTTTGTCTCTTTCATCTTCTATAAGGTTTACCCTTTGTTAGAGAGGAATAGTAAGATAACCAGTCTGGACCAGAAAAGGCTTTGGACCCAGAATTGCTTCACAGCCAACAAGCCTGGACACCTGCCTTCAGAAGAAGAGTGGCATGCAGCAGGATGAGCTTACTCAGGAGTGAACACGCCATGAAGCAGAAGGGTGACCATGAGAAAACTGAGAACGTATGTAACAAAGCCTAATAAAGACAGTGCAGTCATGGACAAGGCAGACAACTGTTTCTGAAATTTCCCAGCTGAGGGACCAAGACAGAAAAGAAGAAATACAGTCCCCCATAATAGCATCATGAGCAGTCACCCATGTTCACTGCGGGAAAGCTATTAGAGCATAATACTATTCCACTCTTGGGACATGAAACACAGCAAAATCTAATTTAGCTCTTGTATACCATAGAGATAATTTGCTTATAAGAAGTTTTTGGTATTAAGCAACCCACGACATCTTAAAAATCTATCAGGTGACCTAACTTCAGCCTTCCAGTACCTGAAGAGAGCCTACAAGAAAGATGGGAGAGGGACTTCTGTAAGAGCATGTAGCAACAGGACAGGGTGAATAGCTTCAAACTGAGAGAGAGTAGATTTTGATTAGATATTAGGAAGAATTTCTTTCCTGTGAGGGTGGTGAGGTGCTGGAACAAGTTATCCAATGAAGTTGTGGATGCCCCATCCCTGGAAGTGTTCTAGGCCAGGTTGGACGGAGCTCTGAGCAACCTGGTCTAGTGAAAGGTATCCCTGCCCATGGCAGGGGGGTTGGAAGTAGGTGATCTTTAAGGTGCCTTCCAACTCAAGCCTTTCTATTATTCTATTACTCTAAGCAGCACACGTGTATGCAGAAAGGCTGAGAGCTGGGGTTGGTCAGCCTGAAGAAAAGGCACTGGGGAGACTTTAATGTGACCTTTCAATACCTAGAGGAGGCTTATAAGAAGAAACTTTTTACCACCGCCTGTAGTGACAAGACAAGAGACAATGGTTTAAAACTCAAAGAGAGTAGGTTTAGACTGGACATACGGAAGGAATTCTCTACAGTGAGGGCAACGAGGAACTGGAACAAGTTGCCCAGAGAACAAGTTGTGTATGCCTTGTCCCTGCAAGCTTTGAAGGTCAAGCTGGACAGAGCTTTAAGCTGTGATCTACCTGAAGGTGTCCCTGCCTGAAGCAGGGACGCTGAACTAGATGACCTTTAAAGATCCCTGCCAACCCAAACCATTCTGTGTTTCTCTTCCCACATTGCTGAAAAATGCCAACTGAGAGTCGCAAAGAAAAGCCTGGAGCGGTAAAGGTTCATTCTGAGAATGTGTGATCCAGTGAAGAAAGTATGACATTGTTTCTTCTTTAAGCACTGCTGCAGTATTCACGAACACGGTTCCTCCTCTGGCTACCAAAAACTGCAGTGGAGGAAACAAGCATAATTCACAAAGTCTGCCTGCAACAAGTTACGGTATTTCAGCCCACTGAAGTCACACTGCGTCACTGAGTAAACATTTGGCAATGGCAATTCTGAAAAATCAAAACGGTTTGGGCCCATTTGAAATAGAGAATTGTAGATGTCAATAAAGTCAAAGAGTATCACTAATTCAGCCCAAAAAAGGTCAAGAGACTGAATTTGTCTAATTTGTCTCTTTGTTTTAGAGACAAAATAATAAATTTATTTTTTAACGTGGCATAACCATCAGCATGAAAAATAACCACACTTTCACAGATACACTTAGCAACACTTTATCAATGTCCACCAAAATTAAATCCTGAGGAAATTAAGTTTCTGGACTAGAGATTACAGCAGAGTTCCAATTCAGCAGAAGGTGTGGGAGCTCTCTACTGCTCTGTGGAGGAAAGACAGAATACTACAGGTCAGAGGCTCTGCCTGACAGCCTGCCTCTTGTGTTACACTGAGCTTATCAAAATTTTCTGAAAAGCAAAATAAGGACATTAAAAATCTGAGAATCAAATTCAAAGCCACCAGCTTGCTTTAGGATTCAGTGGTTGTGGAATAACCATTAGTGATCAAAACCTGTACAATATATGCATATATGATTCATAGATTTATTTCTGCCAAAACCCATGTCCAGTCAAATTCCACTTTCATCATCATTTATTTCAAGCAACCCTGAAACTTCAGTTCACACAACTGCTTCTCTTGGATATGTCTGGAGGTCACATTCACAGCTCATTCCTGCTATGTGCCCAACAAGACAAGTCTGCACCTAGTGGCTGGGGAAACCTTCCAGACACAGAAAATGCAAGTGATCAGTCTTTGTAAATGTCAGTATTACTGCTTAAAGGGATGACAGGATTTGAACATCCGTGATGTTCTCTTAGTAAATCATTATGCCTTCTTTTCAGAAAAAAAAAAAAAAGAAGTCTTCCTCAATTGCACAGCCACCCTTTCATTCTGAAATGAATTCTTAAACTGAAATTTCAGTTGTACTGTTTGAAAAAGAAAGTACATAATGAACAAATAAATAATGGAATCCAAAACAGCTGGCATAAAGCTAGAGATCTCTCACTCTTTCAAGCTGATTTATCTAATCTGGGGAAAGAGGAATAAAACAACCTGACAGCTTTTACTGCTTCGGCAAATGTTTCCTACCTTTTTATTTACGACTGCTATTATTTTTTTTCACTTTAAGCAAGATTTAGAGGTCTACTCAGGAGAAATATAGAAGAAGTAGTAATTTTTCCCTGTGGCTCTGCTCTTGTGCAAAACAGCACAAGTAAGGATGCAATTTATTTATTGAACACAGGTTTTCCAATGAAAGTAAAACGCTCATAAAACCCTTCATATCAGAGAAACTTCTATAACTACTCAATCTACTTACGATATTAGTAAAACACAAGTCATCTTTGTTACACATTTGTCTATTAATGAGGCTACTATCTACAATTAGGAAAAATATTAGACAACAATAATAGAAAAAATTTAAAAAATTGAAATCACATAAACCATTTGAGACAAGCATCAAGTCCCTTCAAGTACATGCATGTGTCATGGATGACATTTTGGGAGGGTCTTCTTAAACCCAGCTGGCTTTGTTTTCTTCCCCCCTTCACTCTATACCTGACCATTGAGCCAAGAGTGCCTGACCCACGGCTGCTGTAACCATCAAGTGACTGCAGAGGTCACAGTGCAGAGTCACCTGCTGAATCACCAGTCCCCAGAGCAGCCCAAAGTACCTGGGAACCCAGAATGCATCGGCATTCAAAAGAAAATCCCATTTACTAAAGGTATGTTTAAATTTCTTGTTTAAATTTCTAATCAGTAGTTCCACTGCATAAAGAATGGATCACATCATTTAAAAAAATTAGGATTAAGTTTATGTGTAAAGTACACAGGATTTCTTGTAAGATGACAACATTTGATGAGCTTTGACATTTTAAGTAAAAAAAAAAAAAACACTTTAAGTGATGTGGTCGCTGAAGTATGTAAGAAAACATATTTAAAGCAAAGAGTCACAGTAGCTCTTTGATATGGAAAATGGTATTTTTTCAATGGTATTTTTTTGCTGTACTCTCCAGAGAATGGAGAATCTAAACATACAGCAACTCTAACAGGTTCACAGCAACCTGCACAGTGTCACTAGGTACCTGTGCATCACCTGTTCCTCGTGGATATGATTCTCCTGGACAGCTTAGAACCTGTGAATGATGTGTGATCATTTGTGAACTGAAAATAAAAGAGGGGAAAGGGGGCTTGAGACAAGTACTCTGAAATATCAATTCCAATCCTTTTGGAGAACAGAGTGTTAAATGTTATCTACTCTAGAAACTAACCAGAGGTACTAGCACTTTCAAATGAGCTCTGTATCACTTGAGTGATACAGCATTTTTCTCCTCTACCTCTCCATTCCTTCTGCCTATTCATTAAGCCCCCCTCTTAACCCTTCCGAGTTCATACCTGTCTTTAAATAGATTTTTGAGTTCCTGTACATATTTCACAAAGATGTGACTATATTTTCATTAAAATTTGCACAGCAGTTTATAGTAACTTAATTTTGAATCAAGACTACAATTAAGTTTAATTAGGACCCGGATACCTGATCTTTCTTCACTAAAATAAAAGCTCAAACAACATCCCAGTCACATCAAAAAATAAAATCCCTGGAAGACAGACAAAACTTCAGTTGGGCAAGTCCTTTAAACCACTGATAAGGAAAATATACTACATATTCTGTTTCTTTAAATCTCTTTCACAAAACATTCCCTACCACCCCTGTCTGTGATGGGACTACACAAATCTTCGCTCTGACAACTCACCAGCCAGGCAAAGATTTACACATATTTACACATTTTTCAGTCTTCCGGCACCAGAAAGCCAGCAGTAGAAGCAACCCATAATGCTAACGACCCTTCCCATACTGCCAGTGATCACCTTATCAAAACTACATCCTCCTGTGCTAGAGGAATGGGCAAAATCAAGAAGAGTTAAAATTTCAGTCTCAGTCTCTTGAAAATGGCAAACAACATCATTTTAAAATCATCACCTACAGTTTCAACATGATTTTAAGCATCAGGAAGCATGGAACACTATTCTTCATATTAAAGAAACACACTTCTTTGTCTAAATGAAAGCAAATGGAGACAATTAAGTTGCTGATCATTGAACATCAGTACTGTTGTAATGTTCTTTATTAGTCAAGTTCCCATTTTATGCTGATCTCATGTAACAAGACAAAGCAATTGTTCTTATAAAACCAAAATGTCTAATTGCAGAACTGGAACAACTGTCTGGGGCAGGCAGCCAGAGCTTCCAAAATTGCTTTTATTTTCAAATTTGGTGTTTTGGTTTAACCCCAGCCAGCAACTAGAAATAACACAGCTGCTTGCTCACTCCCTCCCTGTGCTCTACTCTGGTGGCGAGGAGTATCGGGAGTGAGAAAAAGTAAATCTTCTGGGTTGCGATGAGAACAGTTTAATAACTGAAACAAAGTAAAATATAATAATACTAGTGATAATTAAAAAATCATTATAATAATGGTAATGAAAAAGAGAGAGAGAAATAAAATCCCAGAAAAAACAAGGGATGCTCACCACCCACTGATCAATGTCCAGCACATCCCCCAGCAGAGATCGGCCCCTCCCAGCTAACTTCCCCCAGTTTATACACATGACATTCTATGGTATGGAATATCCCTTTGGCCAGTTCAGGCCAGCTGTCCTGGCCACGCTCCCTCCTGACTTCTTATGCCCCTCCTCACTGGCAGAGCACAAGACACTGAAAAGCCCTTGACTCAGAGTAAGCACTACTGAGCCACAAGTAAAATGTGTGTTGTCAACATGATTCTCATACTAAATCCAAACCACAGCACTGAACCAGCTACTAGGAAGAAAATTAACTCCATCCCAGCCAAAACCAGGACATTCCTTCGGCAGTTCCTTTGACTTCTGCTACAAAACATACGGAAACACCATTTGCCAAGAAACAGGCCAGCTGTTTTCCATCCTCAGGGTCTCAGATATATCCCTTCTCAAGACCCATAAGCCTCTTGAATAGCTGCTTTACATCTTCACAGACTCACATACATTCTTTCACACGACCCACAAGCCTCCTGTACTCATATAAAGTATTAACAACTATTAAAAAAGCCCAAAAACCTTTTAATTAGTCTTGTCTCGCTTTCCTCTCACCCTCAGAAACAGCCAGCCTTTAGTACTCATCTCCCTCAGGGCAGTAGGAAGTACAGTACACTTCTTGTAGCTGCAATTCAAAACAACTGTTCAGTCAACACAAAGGGACAAAGAGAGGTAAAACTTACAAAATGCAAGGTGCTTGTTGAACATGCTAAGATCACACAATGTCTTCAGCCTTAATAATTTCTAACATCTGTTCAACTTTTTATTTTTAAACAATCTATCCTTATTTCATACACAGAAGGCACTAAGCAGCGCAATAGCTACTGGCTATTTCCTATTAGCTCTGTTTTGTTAACAAAGAACTGACGCATGCTTGTCGGCACAGAACATTTATTTGTAAAAAATACGGAGTGGAGAAAGAAGTACAGTTTGCAGGAAAAGCAGCAATCTTATTGAAGATGACAGCTAAGAGGATCACAATCTCAGCATTGTTACGTTCCCTATGTCTCCAAGATCCCAAAGCACTGCCTCTGGGGAACAAATGTAGGACAGTATGCCACGCCTTCCTTCACGTGCTCTCCCTAGGCCTCCAGTGCCCTTGCTAATCAAATAATCGATGAGGTGGTCTGCTGAAAACAAAACAAACCCTGCCCTTCCCTCCCCCAAAAACAGACACTGTTGTTTGCGGGCTCTGTGTGAGGCACTGTAAGTAGCTGCTCGTAATTCTTCAAGTGTCTGTGCTAATACCCACTCAGACGCCTGGTCACAGCCTACGCGAAAGTGAGAGACTGTCACTACAAGAGCAGTGACTACAAGATTTGGTGTCTGATCTTACAGCAGGCTAAGGGTCACAGCTCTTGGGGGGGAAAAAAAAAGTAAAGAGATTATTCCAAGTAGCTGTCTTATAAATTTCAGGAAATAGGGATGTTCCTGAGGCATGAAGAGGATGAAGTCTGTGCTTTAGTCAGCTGAGCTTTAATATTAATGGGAGAGGTTTATCAGCCATGTGGTAGAAGGCTGATACACATTGACTAATCCATTTTGAAATCCTACGACAGAAAATAGCTTGCCCTTTTACAAGTGCCAAAAATACACACAAAAACATGAAGCTTACAAGGCTTTGCCTTATTGAAGCAATACAAAGAAGCCTGAAGTGTGGAGTGTGAAATTTCATCCCTTCCAAAATTACCGGTCTTTTTGGGAAGAAATAAAAAAGAAACTCAAGTTCATGGGCAGTGTGAGAAGACAGCATCAGGTGAATGCCTCCATGGCTCCTTGCTCTTACAGAGGGTAACTGACAGGAGACAGGAGCCGCTTGGCCATCCCAGACCTGCACTGGCCATGGCCTGTACCTATGGCAAACTGAGACCGGCCAGAGCTGCGCTGCCTCTCATCGGCAGAGACGTGGTGTGCAGGAGAACAACTTGCTTTGTGCTGTGGAGAGTTACCATCTTTCAGATATGTCAGGATGAACTACTATCAGCTGTAGAAACAGGGATAAGGAAGAAGATGAACACATTGCCTAGGAGCAATCAGGAGCAGGACAAAGCTGTGTAGCAATATTGCTCTTTTGTGGTCTGCTTGAGAACACACAAAAAGTACGGCACTGGAGAGCCTAACTGATCCCCATTCATCAATCTGCCCTAGCACATTCACAGAAGAGTGATCCAGGTATTAACCACAGTTGAACTTCAGCTCCTTCACAACTCTATAGCAGAATTTGGCTTAAAAATAAAGATCAATAAAAGCACATGCTTCTTTTAACAAAATTCTCCTATTTAAGATGTTTTTGTCTATAACATTACGTTAAAGTAACTCATACTAAAAGAGTTAGTAGGATTTGCCCTTTTAAAAACTACTGAGCAGATGGAAGTCACCATTTGCAGTTTGCTCAAGTCCAAAAGCAGATTTCAACAGTAGAAGCCTCCTGTAGAGGTACAAAACGATTACTTTTTCCACTCTGTCTCAAGATAGCACATTCCAAATCTCTAAAGCTGACCTAAAGGTTAGCAGCTTGGTTCTTCCTCTGTTAAAGGCAAAGGAACAACAACAGGCACAAGGACAGCTACTCGTTCTAAAGCCCTAGTGGGCTCAGTTACCAAAATAATCCCTTTAGTCCACAAATGACACAACTCCTTGAAATAGAAAATATGGCGGACTTCTTTTTATGTATTTTAGTGCATTCACATTAATTGTAAATATAATATTAATATTAGAATATTCTACAGTTCCATCTTAAACCTTCAGTCGGATGGGAAGAGTAGGATACCACCACTAAACTGCAGATGTAACTGTAACAAGATCAGAATTGTAAAACATACACAGAAATATTAAGTAATTGCATGTGCTTATCTACCTGGTTAGCAAGTAAAGTGACAGACTAAAAGCAGTGGCTATACACAATTAGTCAGCTCCTTTTAATGGATAACTGTTGAAGAAGCAATATTTATTTAAAATATTTTTTATGCTTATTCAACACCTTTTTGCCCATCTGTTCAGTGAATGATTTCACACATATTGACTATTGAAATCAATGTTTTACATCGTTATAGAGATTTTAAAAGTTATTTATATAATTTATAACTTTCAGTATCTATACTGAAAGAAATAGTTTAATATATTAATATGCAACCAAACATGTTTAATTGGGAGAAGTAATATTAAGCCACTGTACGAATTATTTATCTTTGCCACATAAAGTTAATTTTGCTATGGAACACCACAGGTGCTGAAAATCAATTCCAGTAAAGGTAATTTTCTCTTGAATATAAAGGAGACAAGTAACAGCAAAGGAGAAGAACATTTCTAAATTAAGCCACAAATACTTGTCCTCTCCACCCAGATCCCAGGTGCTTGTCATACAGCACACCACCACTGTTTCCCATGACGTGGCGAACCACAACTAGTGAGCATGTTCGTGTGGCCTTGTAAATTCACACACGCCACACATCCTGCAGGTCTCCTTAAAAAAAGTATTCCTTCCTGATATTTTAAATGACAACAAGTTCATCATTTGCTTAGCGATCCTTCTTATCTTTTGGTTATGCAACTTGGGTGTGAGGCTAAGGGACGTAATTTAGCAATAGACACATCATCCGCAGGAGATATGTTTGTAAACAAGCGTGTCACTGACATTTGTACGGTACAAGTCACCATAACACTCAGTTTCTCCCCACCTTCCATGCTGGTAACAGGACGGTATGATTAAAAAACAAAGCCACTATTCACCATAACAACATGAAGCTGATAATACCTATTTCTCAACACCCGGTTAGGGGAAAGCAGGGGCAAGACAGCAACCGACACACAAACCCGACCAGCCCTTACAAGCTGCGGAAGAGATTTTGCTTGGGCAGTGTCAGGCCTCCGGCTGTGCAAGCAGCTCCCAGGAGGTGAAGCCCTGGCACAGCCGGTCAGAGGCCACTGCTCCAACAAAGCCATACGGGCGGACATGGCCTGCCCACTATCTGCTTCCTAGGAATCAAAACCTTTCCTTCCAGCGTTGTTTCTCCTGGCATCACCCACATCTTTTTGAGGCGTCCGTCTCACTTCAAGGATTCAAAGGAAAGGCCAGGATTATAGGCATGAATTTTAACATGCAAACATGTGAACAAACACAGACACACAAGTAAATAGAGCCTGTACAGCAACACTTCCGCAAAACAAACTGACGCCACACAGGCCAAGTTATCCTTGGCAATCGGTCTCCTCACACGCACCTACTCGGAGAGGAGGCGATGCCCGGGGGAACAGGGCACGGCCACCTGACTAAACGTTCAAAGGTACATTTCCACGAACCACCAAAGATGCATGGGCACACAGACACACACAGACCTGACGGTCAGGGTAATTTGAACCGAATTACAGCTCGGAGGAAGGTTTCAATGCCATCGCACTGCGAAGGCAAGGCGAACCGAACCCGGCCGGCCTCCGCCTGAACGCCGCCACCGCCCCGGCGCAGGGGACCCGCCGCCGCGGCCCCCGGCCCTTCTCCCCGCCGCGGCCCCGGCCTCGGCC
>VZTD01005549.1:809724-839836 GCA_013397725.1 Rhagologus leucostigma
CGACAGCCCCGCCGTGACCGCTGGGGGAGGCACCTGCCGCGCCGGCACCGCCCCGCGCCCGGCCCCGGAACCGCAGGCGGGAGGGGACGTGGTGCTGCGGCGGCCGGGCCGCGGTGGCTGCGCGAGTGACAGTGCCCCTTCTGCGTCCCCGGCTCGGCTCCGCCCCGACCCGCAGAGGTGATGGGGCGAGGTGCTTCCGGACCTCGATGAGTTTGAAAACTGGGGGCTCGGAAAAGGGGCTTCCAGGACCCCCAGACACCCAAAGCACACCCCGCCCAAAGGACTTCACTGTGAGACTTAGTGGCATCTCGTTTGTTGGTTTTCAGGATTATGAAAGACTGAAATGGTGTCATACCCCAATGATTATTATCTCAGGCAAGAATTACCAGCAAGAGCTTGACTTGATGGCCATCTTTTCCATGCCACAGTGACAGAGGGATATTTGCATCTACAGCTGTTTTTTTTCCACCTGGTTATAGGCGTAATACGCTTGGGATAGCACTTTTAAGAATACATTGCTAAGAGAATATCTAAATTAAAGTGGTCAGAATCTCAGGAGTATCAGTTTCCTTTTGTTGTACTTACAGTACAAGCTGTAAATAAATTAAAAATGTGCTTGTTTTCAGCATAACTTTGAAGCTCATATCTAGCTCATATTGTGCTTAATTTCATCTGTGAAATGAATTGTGCTTAATTTCATGTTACTTTTGTATTCTTCATAATCATACTAAGAAAAATAATTTTTTACGTTTTGATGTCTTAGTTCTCTTTTCCCCTCTTTGATTGAACAGCAATAGCAAACAGTTGTAAATAAAAACATTTGAGTAGGTACCTATTTTTCACCTCATCATGTTCTCAAATGCAAAACAATGTGTTAGTCTTCCCTTTCCTGTTCTGTTGAACAGTGATGTGGTAACAGCAATAAGTAAAGAAAGGAACTTTACTCCTCCTGAACAACTAGCAGCATTGTCAAAGGGAAAAAGTGATCGTCGTGTTTACAGGACAAAGCACTATGAATAATAGAAAGGGTCATTCATGTATAGAGATGGGAAAAGATGGCATCAGACCTTGGGGTTCCCTCTTAACAACGAAAGCACCCTAGGGTACATTAAATGGCCATCAACTCTTGATGACATTTCAGCATTTCTTGCTAACAATGGTTGATCTGACCACTTGAGACAGTGAGCTGCAGGCACTGGCTGTCAGGTTCACGAACTATTTTGGTCATAAGTATGCCCTGTCTTTCCTTGTCTTCCAGAGCCACCTTGCTGTGCAGCTGGAGAAGGGCTTTGGGACGATCTGTCACTAAATCATGCCCTTCCCCAAAGTATGAAAGAGGTATTTTGCATTCAGAAATCTGGACTTCCATGTAAAAAGTTCTGGAATCTATTTTGGTTGAAGATAATTTTTGAAGTTGTATTATAACATGAATAGTATAAAGTGGTAGTTATTATGAACTACTTAAGCGTAATGTGGAGTTCAGCTTTGCCTTCTGGGCTCTGGCCTTTGACCCTGGATGCACAGTGTCATTTTGTGTAGTTCAAGGAAGAAGCACCTGCAGTTAATGTGACACTTAGGCTTTCAGCTAAAAAAATATATATAGTCACTCTAACTGTATGACAGCTAAGCACTATTGAAAATAAGCTGAATAGACTTAAGGCAAGAGAAATAACACTGAAAAGAGGTGCACATTTTCCCCATTTAAGTAAGCTACAGTGTGGCCTGGCTGGGAGCTGGGGGAATTGCCATGAGATACTGTGCAGAGCTAGCAGTACAAGACTGCTTTCATTTTCAGATGTGCTGTTAGTTAAAAGTCAGAGCTGCAGGACGTGAATGCTGGCAGATGAAACTGCTGATTCCTGCAAGGTAGTCAGCATACAGTTAGAGATCTGGGGACTAGTTCCCAGCCCCACATCTCAGCAGCTGCTTGGGGCACATGAGGAGCTAGCACTGCAGAGCTCTTGCACAGTCAGTGTTGCCAGTCCAGAAGCAGCAGCCTCCCTCCTCTTCCTGCCTCTGGTTAAAAATACCCTTTTTTAAATTTGTGTTTTCGTCTGCCTTTTGTTTAGACTTTTGCAGGAAGAAGCCATTTTGTACTAGAACTTGTGGGTTTTAAAACCAAACACCAAATATAGTAGCAAAATTGCAGTCAAATCCTACATGCTGGCAGCACTTCATGTAGCTTGTGTATCCTGTCATATGATCTAACTTGGTGAAAAAATAAACATGCTCAGCTGAAACACTTAGAAACTGAAAGTTTGCCTGAACACTGCTGCAACGAAGATTTTGTTATTTAATGCCACACTGAATCTGTGCTGAACATTTTTACTCATGCTTCTATGTACTTTTCTGTAGTTATCTTTGGATGAAAACAGAGACTCTGACAGATCCACCTAGCTTCAGAGCAAAGTAGTATATAGGCCCTTTTGGTGCAAAAAAAAATTAAAAATTAATGACAATCATGAGGTTTGATAAAATGAATAATTTTTCAATTGAAGGTATTTTTACTGTGAAAGAAAGGCCAAGTCAGAGTAAAACATATGGGCAGAATTCTGCTGAACACTTGCAGACTAGGGATACACATTTCTGAGCTGATTTCCTGAGGCTCACTTTATAGCTGATGGAGAGAACTGGGAGTTCATCTGGCCTAGAATAGATGTTAGCTGTACACTCAACAAATCGTGCTTTAAAAGTTCCTGCATTTTTCAGTTAGCTGCGAAGGGGGTTAAGCTAAGTCCTCTGTGTTCTAGACCACCCTAGTTAGGTATTTCTATGTGTATATATGTATAGCTGCATCTGATATACATAGCTCTCTATACCTGAGAGAAATGTATCCTGCGTT
This sequence comes from Rhagologus leucostigma, assembly GCA_013397725.1. Taxonomy (NCBI): domain Eukaryota; kingdom Metazoa; phylum Chordata; class Aves; order Passeriformes; genus Rhagologus; species Rhagologus leucostigma. Next base: position 812,567 of record VZTD01005549.1, read on the forward strand.
TCCCCTCAGTTTAGAAGAATTACAAGCATTTCAGTCAATATAATCTCTTGTTCTTAACAGTAAGATCCTTGAAGAACTGATTTTAAAGGTCCAAGAAGGGAGCTCAGCCAGTAGGAATGGGAATCACAAAGGTCAGCATGTGGAGTTGGGGGGATGGACACTTCTCTAAGAAGAGTCCAGCAGGAACCCCCAAAGAGGGAGTTACTCCCAAGACCTCCCCTTTCTCTGGGAGGCAGAACACCTGTGTGACACAGGGGCTCAGTTTTTGAACAAAGGTCTGATGCATCAGTGTATATTCTTACAGATCTCAGGGAATTATGCTAGGTAATGTGATACTGAACTCCTATTTATTTCTCTGTGCAGGTCATATAATTGTATGAGATGAGGTACATTTCAACATGTTAAGTGATTACCTAAAGTCAGTTCAGAGTGGGGTTTGTATGCTTTGTAGGCTGTGTCATAAACTCAGCTACAAATTATTTATTCTAGAGAAGGTCTGAGATCACAGAAGGTTTGTACGGAGCAATCACACCCTGCTTCTATGAATTCACAAAATGTAGAAGGGTTTGCCTCATTTATAATGCTAGCCTTTCAATACAAACAATTGACTGCAGAATTAAACTGTAATGGAATTAAGGAATCTAATGTTCATATGCCTATATTGTCAGTGGGAACAGATATGACTCACTTGCAAGAGAAATCATCATGGTACTCCTTCTGACTAATACAGTCTCAGCTTTTAAAATCCTTTATGTGAATTCAGACTTTGTAAATCTGGATTCAACAAGCGCACCTCCTCCTCACTGATAAAAACAAGCATGGCATTGTGTAACCAATGCCCTGTAGCAGTTGCACAGATGGATGGTGCTTCTCAGGAAAGCAATTACTGTTTGTTCTTCAAGCTTAGTTCTAAGGCAACCATCTCACAAAACAGGGGGCTTTGCCAGCTGACTTTTAATTAGCATTATTTCAGAAATGAAGAAAGATAGTGGGGAAAGCAATTACCAGATTGCTTTAATTGACAAAGAAGCGAGTGCCTGATCTGGACCATTGGTGCAGAGTTAGTGTGGACTAATAAGATGTTCCACAATGTGAAGTCAAAATAAAGGTACATATTTTTCACCTTTTCTTTACTCCCTGAAGAATGGGGAGAGTCACACCAATCAGTTGACTCTCAGTCTTCCGGCATTATTGCTGTAATAGTTCAGATGGTTTCCTGGTTAAGAAGACACGTGCAAAGACCCAAGTCAAAGCTGAAGCTGTGTCCAAGTGACAGCTGTTCGTGAGTCTGAACTTCCCTGATTTAGTTACTCTATCTTTAGCAGCTACAGATAATGGCAGAAATCTTCTCTGGTGCATATTCTTTACCATGCAAATTGCAGAGCACACTAGATAGTTGGAGGAAGTTGCAAACTACTCAGATTAAAAAATATTTTGCTCCTGTGCCACTATTCAAGGAGAAAAGGCTAGGCATAGCCTTTGACTCATGCAGCCAGGTCTCCTTAGGGCTTCAGGCCCCAAATTTTCTTTTTGTCACTTTTTCCATGTGAAATTGCTCTACATGCCCCTTCACTTTAATTTACTCCCATAAGCTTCTTTCTGGGAAGGGAGCACCTGTCCTCCCAATTACACATCAGGCCAAGGGAAAGCAGTCAGGGTTCTGTCTCTTGTACTGCCGTCAAGCAATCTTTCCACCCTATCCATTCCAAAACTGTTACTCACGACTTTAATGTGCACTTGCATGTTCCTGCTTGCATACAGCTGCTTGCATACAGCTCTGACTGACTCAGCAATAGAAATAAAGGATTGGTGATCGGGGTCTTAATTTAAAGCTCCTCAAGAAGCATTTACCAATCGGTGTAAGCTTACTGTGTCATTAACCAAGATATTTTCAGTTATCAGCTCTCTTCACCAGCCTCCTGCAGATATCTGGGACACACAGGAGATTCTCAGATGGTTAGTGGAAATCTGGGGCTTGATTCAATTGCACACAGACAAGCATCTGATGCTGTCTGAGGTATCCTAAGGTATGCCAGATATCCATACAGAGCAGAAAGGTATGGGATACTGGTGCCATTCTGAGCAAAGCAGCAGCCCGAGGCCAGGTGAAGTGCCTAGAGCGCCTTCAGTGACACAAGGGATCCATGTGGGCACCCAGACTAAAGCCCTAATCACAACAGTCAGGAGAGCCCAGAGAGTGGCTCTGCTGACCGAACATGCCTACCCTCTGGCAAACTGCATTGCTCCCTGGGCTCCAGCTGACTGTACTGACCTGATCTCCACTGCCTGATACCAGGTCGCTCTCCTCTGCATTTTCAGCTGCTTGGGCTCCACAGCCCAGCCCTGGTAGTGCTTAGCCCCAGTGCCTTGGTTTGGCACTCTCAGAGAAAGAGGTGCACAGCAGAGCCACGCAAGGTAAGACAGACTCAGAGATGGAGGTAGGGCTATTGAGATATGGTCCAGGGAAAAGGCAACAGTGTTGAAAAGGTGTAAAATGCTGGAAGGAAAAAGCAGAGAGTGAAAAGATGGCAGTTTGGTGACATGAGCCGGAGAAGATCATCTGTTGTCTTGCACGGGGAGTTAGTGCCTAGTCTAGTAGCTTGCTAGTCATAGCTACCTACATTAACCACTTTACACTCCTAAATTGTCTGTATCTGCTTGCAAGCTTTTTTTTTCCTTGCTGAAAGGCGTCTAGCAAAGTGACTCATAGGGATGCAGACTCACAGGGGATGCAGGCTGCAGAGGAATGTTGTTATTCCGAAAGAGAAATAACAAAAGCTAAAAACAATTGTGCAGTCTGGTGTTGTCATAACTATTCGAATTACAGGTTTATAGCTTGGATTTTTATGGGGACTATTAATGGTAGCAATATAAAAAGGGGAGAGAAGAAGGAAAGAACTTCTTCCATCCTGAAGAACTTTTATGAAAGCATTCAGTTCATGGGAGCGCGAAGCTTTCATGGGAGAGGGTGTACTGAGTAAAGCAGAAAGGCATTTATCATCTGTCAAGAGAATACTAAATTTAAAGCCAACACTCAAGCTTCTGCATAATGGATGTTAGGAAGAATACAAAATTTGAATGACAACTGCTGCTTTATAGACAGAAAATGTGGAATTGAAATATGAAATTAAATTACTGAAGGAACAGAGCTGGAAACAGTGCTGAGGAAGGGGAACAGGACTGGTGGGAGTGAGTTAATTTGTGTGCTTCTGCTGCAAAACTTGCATTCAGCACTTAGGATATGAGATCAAGACAGCATGATGAATGGCATACTGACAGTCCAAAGAAGTTCAAGCAGCTGCAAAGGGAGTATCGAAAGAGAAGCAATTTGTGGATCAGACCATTTGGCTCACCAGAGGACAATTCAGTCATTGAAAAGGGTATTGCAGAGAAACAAGAGTATGGTTCCACTTCTCAGCACAGGGTTTGGAGACAAAGATGGTCCTAGGACCTTTTGATCTTGCGCTACTGGATTTCCCAGAAGGCACACCTGTTCTCTCTGTATACTGCTTTGCAAAAGGAGAGGAAACTGGTTACATTTCCTACAGCCCAGATGGCTCTCATTATCAAGGCAGCTCCAAAACCAGATGTGGATGTGCATAAGCAATGGGAAAATTCAATCCAGAGCTGATTTGACCTCAGAACGAGTTGGATGATACCACTGCACTGGATGGTGGGGCTTCTAGAAAACCCAGGAGTGCTGCTGAAAGGTTTTAAGTTTATTGCTAGGGCATCCATCACTCCATCCAATTAGGCAGTTTTATCACCAGCATTAAGAGGAACTCCAGCTGTGACTGAACTAGGTCAGTTGTGAAGGAGTGTGAAAGCACTACTGGCTCCTAAACTGTTGGATGATTGTTTTATTTGGATAACAGAAAGCTGAGGAAGGACTAGGGCAGTATTTATCAAGGAAGCATGCACTAGGTATGAGACTTGGGGTTTGTGTGGGAAGGAGTAAGGAGGCAACCCAGTTTTGAGGACCAAGAACATAAATTTGCAGCGACGGCTGAGTGGGCACCTACCTGACACATAAACACCAAATGCAAACATGAGTTCATCTGGGTCAGAAATATGCGGTGCTGATGAGAAAGTGAGTTAAGACTATAGCATTTCCTGATGGTAGCACTCTTGAGGAATTGACACACCACGACTTACACCCATTTTCACTGGCAAGCTGAGGTTCCTCTTGGATGTAGTCAGGCTGTTTGCTCTCCGTGTGCTGCTCTCCTGCTTTAGAATTCTTTTTGATTTCCAGTGTGAATGTATTCATATGGTTTATACTTATATTTGTACTGACACTACGCTTCAGTTCAGAACAGAATGAATGGCATTTAGTTTGCACTGAATGGAGATAAAAACCTACACAAAGGGTAAATCCTGCTATAATCCGAGAGGCAGCTTTGATCGTGTTGCACCCTGTCAGGGCACTACTACTTGGGTGTTTGAGGACCATATGGTACAACCAACCTCACTCACACCACCTCCCCGTGGCTGATCCTGTTGTGATAAGCCCATTATCTTTCCTTGGTCTACACTGGCACAGAACCACAGTTGGAAAACACCTCTGGGATAATCAAGTCCAAGCTATGACTGAACTAGGTCAACTGACCACCAGGTCAACTAAACCATGCCACTAAGTGCTATGCCCAATCTTTCTTTAAATACCTCCAGGGATGGTGACTCCATTACCTCCCTGGGCAGCCCATTCCAATGTTTCATCACCCTTTCTGTGAAGAAATTCCTCCTAATACACAACCTGAACATTTTGCGTAAGGCAGCTTGAATACATGGAAATGTTCTGGCCTACACACTGTACTTCTGGCCACTCTGTACTTTTTTTCTTGCCTCTCATGTTTGCATTCACCTATGTGTCTAATTCCAACGCTTATCAATTTAGGCTAGTGCATGTTAGTTTTTGGCTTGGTTTTTTGTTGTTTGGTTTTTTTTAAGAAAGGACATCAATGGGTTTTTTTCTCTTTTTCTTCTGCTATTCTGCAATTCTGAACTAAATAATCCTTTTTTCTTGTAGCAGGTCCAGGTATTAAGGAAAATATTCAGCAGAGTATCTTCTCTGACTAGTCTCATGAAAATCTTTCACGTTATCGAAAATGTTAGTTTAGTCCAAGAGGCATTGTGATAGATTGCTGCACTAGGATTTTTGTCCTGGACATATTTATGTATTTATGTATTTTTTAATTTTAAAATACATTCTGGAGCTGATTAGGAAATGTTTAAGATCTGACTGCGAACATAAACTGTAACTTCAATATGAACATGTATTTTATGTCATGCAGACAAACCAGGATTACATAAATATGTTGAATCTTTTTAAGGATGCTAATAGCAGGTAATGGATTTTTACAATTTAGATGGTTTTGTACTCAGTATTTTTTCAGTATCTTTTAGCTCAAGACCTAGCCTGTGGCTCATAATGCCTAGAAGCCAAAGGGAATAGGTTGGCAGGAACCAAGGAGACTAGGTATCAGACCTGGTTACAACAAAATGTGAAATTCAGAGATAGCAAGCTGAGGAAGGTAACACAGAAGATATCAGGGAGAAAACAAATGAAAAGCAACAATCTGCTAGAGTAGTTTTTAAATGTAGCTATTTGAAGATATGTGCATGAGCTAATATGCAAATATTAATAGAGTGAGAAATCAAGTGGGATGTCAACCATATGCCACCATATCAGAGGAGCCCAAAAGAACTTCCCAACCAAGCTTATTTCTCATTTTCCACATAGCTGAAATGGGAGAATTTGATGTGTTTATCTGTAATTGAGTAAATTCACATGCGGCAATTGATAAACATTTAGAATCTGAAAGAAATTTTGGTGTTCATGATCTGTCCATCGAACAAGACAGAGATAAAGCTGCAGCACAAAAATCATGACATAATGTCATGTACATCATTCAGTACAAAAATGGGAAAACCTCAGTGTTCAATTTAAGAAAATAATATTCTACAATGACTATTGCAAATGACAGCAACAGTAAATATGTCATTAAAGCAAACAGTTGCTGCTGTATACAACAACCTATTTAGGGTTATTTTCTTTAATTCCTCAACTTAATCTGATGATGCATATAAAAATGGAGGGAGTTCGTAGGTTAACATTTCCTTTAAAAATTCCTGCAGTACCTTCACAGAATGGACTCCCTTAGTATCAAACCATCAAGAGTGCAATTTCACATGCAAGAAAACACAGAATTTTTGTTTTAATGAGAAGAAAAATTGTTCTATCATGAAACATGAGATCACAAATGATCTATTTGAATTATGCTTTATGTGATCAGTTTGCTCCTGTCAATTACACTTCCATGCTGATGCACAGCATGTTGGTAATCACAAGATTTTAGAAACATATTCCAGGACTGTAACATTTTAAACAGCCATTCCAGGGCATGCTCAAAGGTGCATTTTAACTCTTCAGAGAATCCTTTACACACTCTGAGCTGCTGCCTGTTGAATTACTTACACGGACCTCCTCAACTATAACAAGTTCTTGGAACCAATATTTTATAGTTATCTAGCTCCTGACTTTAAAATGTCTACAAGACACTAAATTGGTTTGAGTTTATTAAAAACCAGTGTTTTAAAATGATATGGCTAGTTCATTAATGGTCCCTACCATTTCTAGTCAACTCCAATGATAAATAAAAAATGGAGACTCATGGATCAGGTACTTTAGAAATACTGGACTATTTGGAAAGTAATTACTTCTTGCACAATTTCTAATTTTAGAAAAGCTGTATCAACACTGCCTTCTAAGTGGCTCTCATAGCACATGGGGTATTTAACGTCTTTAAAATAAAAACTAGAATCTCAATAAAATTTAAAAGAAAGTTTTTTTTAAAGAAAGTTTTAAAATATGTTCTTAAAAAAATGCCTCACTCAGTGCTCAATCACTTCATCTAGAACATTACAAAATGATTACTCAAAAGTGAAATGAGTCATCACGTAACCTGAAAATACCTAAGTTAAACACTAAAACTAATGAATTTTTAACATTCTTTCAATTTTATATTTGAAACAGAAGTAATCTGATGAAAATTATACTTACTCTGATAATATCCAATTGGAAATTTTATGTTGGCTAAAGTCACCTTCACTAAATCATGCTAGATAGTCTGTTCCAAATTCTAGAGGGGGCTACAAGAGCTAACTTCACTGTCTTAAACAAGATGATGGTCTCTAATACAAGGGCATACACGACTACATAGAATTCAGGCCAAATATATGGAAGCTACCTTTAGTTATGACTCATACCATAGCCACTATGATGAGATACTTTATTTACATATTAAAAAAAAAATCTGGCCCAGCTTGGTAGATGTTCTTAGTCCCACACAGCCACCTACACCTGGATATGTGGAGTGAAGGGAGGACAGAAATTGTGACCCAATGGTAGATCTCAACAAATTCAAAGTCCTGTGGAAAGCTGCCAAAAGGTGTCTCTTACCCATCGCTGCTTTGGTGAACTCTGAAAACAGCTTTGCATTACTTTACCTAAGGGGCTAGTCAGAAGAATTGCCCTCAACCAAACTACTACTGGTGACAGTACCAAAAGGAATCTGAACTCTGTGTTTTTGAAAACACGCTGATTTGACTATAGCTACTGTCACTATTCTTCACGCTAGCACCAGGATCAGTGGTTTTCACTACTATCAGTATTTCTTACCTTCCTCAGCACCTAGAATGGCATTACTTTATCATACAACTCTTGACGGAACTATTGGTTTGATTTTCCTGCCTGCCTCCAGAGCTATTTTGGCTAGGGGCAGATTAGCTGTGAATAAGGTACATTTCCCCTTACCTGTTTCTGGTGTACAGCAAGCTGCCTCCCATTCTGGTCAAGTTCTTCTCACTCCCAAAAGCTGCCAACAAAACCACTGGATTGCGCATGCAATTGGTAAAAAAAAGTTTCCCTTCCAACTAGAAACTATGGTTTTGTATCACTAATTAAACAAAAACACTGAATACAGAACATGGAAAGTAAGTGTTCCTTCTTTTTAAGTTTGAGCGTGCTCGCTGTCCTGGCTGATCCTGTGGTAAATCTGCTCATAGTCAATATTAAAATAAAAAGTAGTGATGTACATTGATTATTACAGAAAGTAGATTGTCCAATCCTTATTTTAATGGTCTCATCTTGATTTCAATCACAGATGTAGTACCCTTGTTAGAGGGAATCAGAACCCAGTGCTCACATCTTTACTACTTATCAGTACATCAGAACGTCAGGGTGGAAATACATACAGATTCTTCACTGCGCCAACTATACATGTGCAGGCTCTCAACACAAACTCAGCAATGTAAATCCAGCCATACAGATACAACATAGTCCTCTGAAGCCTTATAAAAATACCAGTGCAACATAGAGCCATTTTACAAAACAATCATCTTTATAGAAAGGTATTTTAGTGGTATATGCTGAGGTAAATAATAAAAACAGACCCAAGAGAGGGCATGACCAGTGTTAAAGAGAACTCCGGATGAAATTTGGCCAAAAGCCTATTTTATAAAAGCTAATATTTACCTACCAGTTACAATCCCTGGCAAGGTGCTTATTGCTGTAATACTTCAATATTATTCTTCAGTGTACAAATTGAAAAATATATGAAATTAGATCTGTATGAATGTTAGGTATTAGCTGTCACAAATTTAAAAAGGCATTGTACCAAGTTTTCTTAATTGTTTACTAACCAATTTGATTGCAGCAGGTAAATAAACTACAGCATACATTTTACCTGACACCATGCATCAAAATCACCATAAAAACTAAGTTTATCAAAGTCCAACTCCACAAGGAAAACATGAAAAAGTGCAAATTATGTACCCAGTATTTCTGTCACAGCTGTTTTTTCTTAATACGGCATGAAAAAGGTTTACAGCATATATTAAGAAAATTCTTACAAGTGTTCACCTCAATGTTTATATATACAACATTTTGCTCAAAGTGCTCACTATATGAAAAAAACTGATTGGATAAAAATATTTAAACAGTGCTTTCTGAACGTTCAGGGAAAATTAATATAATACATCAGTCCCATTTGTTTTCCTCTTCACTCAGTGCAATGAGATGCAGAAGTCACATCAACTTCATGAAAACTTTGCTTGCCACTTTGCCAGAAAACCTCAGTTACAGTGGCATTCTTGGTGTCCCATTGGGAGTGGGTCTTTTATTTTTTTGTAGGTGGCTTTGATGTTTTCGAGATCTTACTACTTTCATTCTTACTTCAAATACTTCTTGTATGGCTTTTCGAAAACAATGGAAATTGTAGTCTATTAATCCTACAGAGACAGAAATGTTTTACATATTAATAAGGACATTCATATAAATAAGGTAATGAAAATATTGCTTATATTCTATGTTTAGTGAAATACCATACTCTCTGTCTGGAGGTCATATTCAGTATACTGTCCAGGAAATTTTTCTGTGCTAAGCAAAAGCAGAGTTGATAAATACAAATAATTCAGTAAACATTACAGCTTGATACTATGTCTGCTATTAAATATACTTGCAAGTTTTAAGAGAAAACAAATATCATTGGCAGATAACAGAGCTTTAATTTAATAAAGGGCTTTGAAGAAGTGCTTGGTGTATTAGAAGAAAAACTGAAATCTTTCATAAAATATGGTGTCATTTTGGAACTCTGTTTTACAGAATAACTGCGATAAAAATATGTAGCATCTATTAATCAAAAAATGTTCCTTTTTGGCCAATACATAAACTTTGAAATGGATACTTGATAGAACTATTAGCAAATCTCAGCCAGATCTATTTCATCTTACATTGTAATTAAAAAACAACACAATAGACATGCTGTTAGGTTAGATACTTACATAATAGGCAGATCACATTACCATGTCAGTGGGCTGAATGTGATCCCACAGAAAAGCTGTAAAGCCATATTGGTAGTCAATTGGAAGACTTACTGAGTGCTCTAATTCTGTAATACCACAATACCATTTTAGAATTTTGGTACTGAGCTCATGACCTCATTCAATGTTAATGCCATAAGCTTTCTTAACTCAAATACTGCAGCATTTTCCACTTCAATTTCCCTAACAGGAGATACATATTTTAAAGTGGTTTAAATCTACCATGTTACACTTTGTTTTTTTTCTCAGGCATTATCTTCCCTCTCTCTAGAGTTCAGACAAAATATTACTTGGAAATCATCAGGCACAAAAAGCTCATCTCCATTATAACACCAGAACTGAACTGCAGAAGAGTGCAGGCTACCAAGTTTCCCATCTATGCAGACACAACAACCTTGCACAGTTATGGACAAACCCTAGTGGCTGTTTATTCAACGTGGTGTCTTTTCTGAAACAGTGCTGTTAGTAAGTATGCAGAATTAACACTTTTTATGCTTACAACAGAAAGTGACTGCATCCAACATTCATATGCAATAAAGGTGGTAGAGGTACGGAAAAGACATTTGACCACTTTAAGTTCTATCAAAAGCTCAATAGGCTGTCAAACAGCCCAGCAGACACGGTACAAGTGCTGCATTCACAAACACACCCAACACTGACTGGTGAATCAATATCACAAGATGGGGCACACAAGCCCAGATGACGGCTTGCTCTTCCGCTGTTGAGTTTTGGTCTCAGGGCATGTCACAAAGACCAGTAACTCAGTGAACATCATGCTAATGAGCACAGAGATCATGAACTATGGGTTCAGTATTGACCCTGACCAGGGTCAGAAAGACAACAAAGAAATTTTATGCACTTTAACTACAAAATATTAAAGCGCTCCTGAACAGGACTAGGTCCAACATATGCAACTTTTCAAAAGCCTCCTTTGAGATATAAGAAAAGCAAGGACACTCGATCAGCCAGTTTCAAAAATTTTCCCTTGGCAAGCAGGCAAGCTATTCCAAATGTGTATGCTGGTATCAACAGGTACAAATCAGTGCCAGTCAAGATAAACTAACACAGTCTACAGTTGCAGGTGGAAGCTTTACTGCATTGGATGTAAGCTTTCAAATGCTTTCATGTCAGAAAGTTGTCAAATATGTTTATGATTTCATCCCATCTTAATGCCAGCACAAGTACTTCATGCCTTTAAACTTGTTTTGTAAGCTTTATCAAGCTGTACTTACCTCAGTATTTATCATACAGTTAGAAACTGTTATCAGCTATTCACAACCTCAGTTATTCATTAACTCACTAATATAAGGGAAAATTAATGCAATACTAGAAAAGGGGAAAATACCTTTTCTCTCAAAGCTTTCTTCTCTGACAAAACAAACAAGAGCAAGGAATTTCGTCACCTCTTTTAAATAAAGGACAGTTGTATTATTCAGTTTTATGATTGCCATTGATTCTTTGTCATAAGGAGTTCCAGTGCCATCATCTTTAAGCCTAAAGACCAATATTCAAACAAACAAACAAGAAAAGATAAGACACCAGATTAGCTAACAGAAGTACTGCTACATTGGTTCTCTCACCAAAGAATCTCAAACTTTATGAAATCTTCATTTTAACCTTTCAGAGAGACACTTCTTCAAACTACACACTACGTAAACTAAGACGACAAAGAGATTAAATTGTTTATCCCATCACACACCAAACCTTAGATCTGGGGCTAGAAATCAGATTGTTTGCCAAGTGCCTGAACTGGAACCTTATTTTTTCCTCTGTTAAGTTACCACCCATTTGCCACAAGGCTGCTCTTCTTTTAATCAGTGCTTTATATTATGACTTATCATAAACATGGGGGACAGTAGGTCTGTACTGATAAGTGCAAATCCAGTAACCTTGCTTGAGCAGTGGCAGCTGACTGATAGTTTAAGACATCATGAGACTTTCTTGGCTTTTGCAACATCGTATTATGAAAAGAGATTTTCCCTTCACAGATGCTGCGTCATGATAATCACTGTATTATGTTTTTGTACATTGTAACATTGTAATTTTATCCTCATTCCTGAATGCACACACAGATATTGTTAAATGGATAGTTATCACCAACCTCCCAGAACAGTTAGTCTCAATAATATATTAAAGTAGTAAGTTCCACACGGACAGAGGACAAGAAATGAATTGTAGTATCATGTCTTTAGTCTGCAGCTAAAAAATGGCAAGCAGATAAATGATAAATGCGAAATGGCTACACAACCAGTGGCAGAATGATATTTTGTAAATAAAGAGCCCCACAAGTGGTGTTGTACAGATAATTATTAAATGCACAGTCTTTTGAACTACACAGCAGCATCCTTCTCTTTACAAAAATCAGCATCCTTTATTTTATACCTCTATAAAACAAATTCTTACACAGTTACTGAAGTGATGACTCCAAAATCTGAAACACAATAGACTATACAAACTTCAGAGATTTTAGGTAAGTATTCAACCATTTATTGTTCCACTGCTTACTGCACATCTGCACCAGGATTCTCCCTTGTACCTTCTCCAAGGGTTTAAGAAGTCTGTCAATGGGTACCAATGCAAAGCTACCCCAGCCTACCACTCCCTAAGAATGCTTCGCGTTGGCCTGCAAGTGTAAGCATCTTAATGCATCAATTCTTAATGGGCCCCTGCCTTTCCCAGGAATGGCTGGCATTACATTTAGCCAAGGGCCAAGCCACTGAAAACATAATTTGCAAGGAGATATACATGCCAGCCCAGGAGATTTCTACTTGCTAATGTGTAAGAAGGGGAAACTGAAAAAACCCAGAAAGGTCATGCAGGGAATAGAGGACAAACGGAGAACTGAAGTGAGAGTGAAACAACTCTCTGAGGCTATTAGAGGCCACTGGCTATTAAATGAAACTAGATATGGCCCCACTTTTTAAAACAGGAGGCATCCTTCTGTTGACTTCATCCCTAGGGAACAAAAAGATGATGTTTCCTTTTATTTTAGGTTGGTTTCTTCCCACTTCTTCTTCCTAATAAAATTATTAGCATAGAAAGAGGAAGATGCTCACAAAAGAGGCTGAACAGGAAGCAGTGCTTGTTGCTGGGAAGGATCAGTCCCTCAGAAGCCAGCGTTTCCTACTCCGCTCTCCTGGCAAATTACACATTCTCATTATTGTTTATACCCACATCACTAATTTTGAAGCTATTCAGGTTGTCAGTACACAACTTTATGGAAAACATGCCCAATTTACTTACCCATATATACAAGAAATGTCAATCACGACATCTATCATATCACAGCAGAGCTCGTAAGTTTGCATATCCACTGGAGTGCTGTCCGTTGCAATATAGATCTTACTGACTACATCAAATAAAAACGCTTTTTCAATCCCAGAATTCTATTCAAGAGAAGAAAAAAAGAAAAAAAAAGTGGAAGCCATGTTTTCCAATTAACACCAAACTTTTTTGTTCCCTTCCTTGCCTGTTATACAAAAAAAAAAAACAGGCTAAAGAAGTTAAACTGCAGTCAAGCTCATTTTGAAGGAACTGTACATACAGCACTGTCGTATTTGTAACAAACCACAGTGTTCACAGACCTTCCAGCAGTATCTGCCTCTGAGCAGACATAATGCCAAGTTACACTCCCAAACTTCTCCACTTGGAGAGATGACATTTCTTTTCAGTGGAAAATGTGGGAGGGCAAGGGGGGAGCAGAAAACCTTCCAAGTTCAAGCTTTCGGTGTTTTAATTGTAGCAACAGACATAAAAGAAAGCTGTAATCTAAAGTTTTTCTAGCTGGGCATATAAGAAGATAGAAACAAAGGAAAGAAAATGCTGATGGACAAAGAAGATAGTATTGTTAAGCAACTGATTTTTTAGGGAAATTAAGAAATTTTTTTCATTGCGGTCTGTAGCTGTTCTACTGTCCGATTCTGTAGAACACCCTTTAGGATCACAGGAGAAAGACCCGCGTTTTGATGGTGCCTTCAGGTTTCATGTAGCACTGGTGGTTAAAGCCATGTTTAAAATGCTAAGGCTTGCTAAAGTGATGACAGCTATGTTCCTGTCATCCTGCCAAGCTGATTAAGACTCTCTCCATACTGGAGATGTATCATATTCACAGCTCTGAGAAGCTAGCCAGGAATGCTAGCTCTTACTCTTTGTGTAGATAAGGTAAACTACCATAAGCCTCTGCTTCCTGGAAAAAAAATGTGTACTGATTAACTGAAAACAATAGCCTTGCTGTCTGCTGTCAAGGGATTACACCTGAGTAGTTGTCCCAGCATGAAAAAAAGGGCAATTTCCCAGTATTGCTAAAGCACAAACTATAAAATACACTTCAGTATCCACCTGTATGGGAAGACAAGCAACTTTCTCCATCCATCCGAATTGTCTCCATATATGGGATTCCTTTTTTAACATGGTTTGGGACTGCTGCCACAGTAGTTTTGTAACCACCAAAAACCACACTGAAAATCCCTAACAAGTTTTAATAGTTTCAGCTTCTTTTGTACAGCTACAGAATTTTTCCTTTTTTCTTCTTTCTTTTCTAAGTCAACTATTTAACACAGAGTTAAGTGACTAAAGTGACTCTCTTGCTTTCCGTATTTCCTGAAACAGGCAGAAAAATATCCAACACTAGATATGCTAATGAACAATGGCCAGTAGTATTTTGGGCATTTTCTTCTTAAAGAGGCATCATTCTTCCATAACTGCACACGGAGCTAAGGCTGCAAACATCCATTAGTAAGAAGAGAGTATAGAGGTGAATTTCTTGCATTTCATAATGGAAAAGACTCTCTAAATGGCATATTTCAGTAAGTCAGTAATAAAAAAATATTCAAAACAAAGTATACACCATGGATACCTTAGGTAGATGGGCTGAAGCACAGGATGTACAAGGAGAGTCTCAGAGAAATGGCTTTGTTCAACCTGAAGAAATGGCTCATTGCTATCTACAAATACCTAATGTAAGGGTTCAGAGAAGCCACAGCCAGAGCCAAACTCTTCTCAAAGCTACAACATTGAAGGACAGAAGGCAAAAGGCACAGGCTGGAATTCTGACTTGATACAAGGAAAAAAAAAATTAACGTAAGAGTGGTGAAGGATTGGAGAGTTTGTAGAGTTTCTATCCTTCCAAATGCACAAAGCTGAACTGGACCCAGCCATAACCACCTTGCTGTAACTGGCCTGACTCTGAGCTGCAGCTGACCTCTAAAGGTCCCTTTCAGCCTACAGGGCTCTATGAGTCTATGTTCTTTGAGCACAAAGAACAAAAATATATGCATATTTATGCTGGTTGTTCTGGCCATGTATGGTAGTTCTGTAATTTTACTTTTAAAATAGTAATTCTGACAGCACCTCACACTGTTCAACAGATGCTGTCAAATACATAGCTGTAATTCATTCCCAAAATTGTATTTGAAAATACAAGTAATTTCAGACAGAAGAAGCTGGAACTTGAGACCTGCAGTGTCATTCCTGAGAAGTCAATTACAAAATTCTGTACTACACAAAGAGAAACATAGCAACAATTTCAGTTGTACAGGTAAGATGCACTTTAAATTATTAAGATGTCAGTGACAATATAGTAACATTTAACAATGAGAAGTGACGTTTTTATCACAGAGCTCCAGGTCCTGCAGCCTGCCTGTACTTGCAGTGACAGTTCAGGAAGTTTTCATCTTGAGACGTTTGCCATGCCAGCAGGTACCCGTGCTGGTAAGAGCAGACATTGGTCTCTTAACTTAAATTAAGCTTGTTATCAATTGCAACTAATCCACTGTGGTAGGACCTGCTGAGAAAATGCACATATTTGCTTCTTTAGAACTTTGTATGGTGACAGAAATCTCTGTGAAACAGTAGGATGGACTGCCAGGAGTAGTAATCGCTAAATTGTACCCACATGCCTTCATATATTTCATTTGCCAGAGTTTTTATTACAACTGTAACTGAAAAATCAAAGGATTTCCCAGAATTTTTGTGTGGAAATTACTCAACACCCTCCCTCCTCCACAGCCCCCCTTGTCCCCAAAAAACCCAAACAGAAATTGTAGAAACCATAATAACAAGTCATAAAAAAACAGGAGAAGGTGGATAAAAAGTACTATTCAAAGAGACAATACACCATTAACGCTCAGGGAAAATGGTAATAAGAAATCAACTGTTTCTGGTACGAGAGCAGGTGGGTTCCTCACTAAGTGAAGGGCTGCCATTGATTAAATGAGAGCAGGGTCTGCATAAGCACCAGTTCTCTCTGACACAACCCTACAGTCTGCAGAGAAGATGCAACATGTGCTAAAAGCATTCTGAATCAACATAAGAATATTCCATGGTTAATCTGAACCAAGACAGTCATTGTGAAAAATCTGCAATGAATATGAGATTTTATTTTGGATAGGTAAAAACCATGAGGTACTTGAAATTCAAACCATTTTTCTCAACTATTTGCCATGTAATTATGTGGAAGACAGTTTCTATTCCTTAAATAGAATGAGTTCAGTAAAAGTGGTAGTATTACTCCAATTCCTAGGATAGGTAAGCAGGCCTATCTTTTTCTGTCTTTAAAGTATGAAAAGTAAGCCAGAATTTGGCCCTAAAAAGTGATTCTCAAAAGAACTTAAGAGGATATTGCCAGTCACATCCAATTAGGAATGGATGTTGGACAGTTATTTAAACAGGTCTTACATCAAACAGCAGATTTCATGAACTAATTTAAAGCACCATGTTTGAATTTACAGATTACAAAATTTAAATCATTAAATGATCAAATCTGTACATAATTTTATTTTTACTTTAATAATCGCTTGTTTTTATACATACATTTTAATATCCCTCAAAACAAACCAAACAACCCTCAAATGAAAATGCACATTCCTGTGTCACACAACTTCATTGGTTGATAAGGCCACAATAATTAAGAAACAGGCATCCTTCTATATGAAGCTGGTAAATGTGTTAGGTAAGATTTACATGGATTTTGAGTGCCAAACAAACTGTTATTTTATGACTTACAAGCAGTTACATTAGAGAATGCAGAAGTAGTATTATCACACTGATGGTTCCTCAAACATGCTCACACACTGTGGCGTTATAAACTTAGGCAAAAACCTGCTGTGAACTTAAGAGTGATCGCAGATCTATTTTTGTAATCATCAGCTTTTTGTGTTGGAAGTCTCCATGGCATGTACGAAAGCACTTCCTCATGAATGCTGCTGCAAAACCAAAAGTAGAACACGAATACACCCACAGCCTGATATCCAGCACACTGGCTTCCTGAGGTAAGATGTGACCAAAATCCATGCCAAAATTTGTTGTTACTAAGTTGCCAAAGTAAAGAGGCACCCCCTAACTAATTGTATGCAGGAGAATGATGGTTAATTTTCCTGTGGTTGCAAATAGTAATTCTGAGTCTGTCTACAGACAGAAGATACTTGTAGAAACAGACAGCAAGCATGGTCAGGGCATAGTGATCCAGCTACACGTGGCCCTCGGTCACTAAGAAACTGGAGCTAATAAACAGTCCGAGACTCTTTCCCATACTGAACAGGGGAAATAGCACACTGCCCTCACTTTTCTGGACTTCCCATTTATTTGAAATAATTGTTCTTCCTTACAAATTATACCTGATATTCTAGGTATGATTGGGGCTGGGTGTTCCAGACACACGAGCAACTGTCATCAGTCGTTTAGGAAGCAGCTTGTGCCCAGTTCATGTGGAGATTCTGTACAGACCCTTCACCCAGTCCAAACAGTGAGGAGACTCCATATAGAGATCTGACTCACAATGAGTGACTGAAGTGACTCTGGCACAAGGAAGACTATTTTTCAGACAGCTTTCTCTGTAATACTGTGTGCCAAAACCACTAACTGGTCTAGAATAGTTGTCACCATTTCTTCATTACCTTTCTGTCATGGAGTTTTGAGACTACATGATAATAACTGGTATACACTCCAGCTGTTTTCGAAGAAACAGATCTTTGTAGCAAACCATTCATTATGAAACAGTATAAATATGCTGTTTAATAGTAAGA
Source organism: Rhagologus leucostigma (assembly GCA_013397725.1). NCBI lineage: Eukaryota > Metazoa > Chordata > Aves > Passeriformes > Rhagologus > Rhagologus leucostigma. Next base: position 830,470 of record VZTD01005549.1, read on the forward strand.
GAATAAATTTTGGAACAACCTTCCTCTATTCCTAGCTTTCCCTTTCACATCCAACTTTTCTCTCTCTCCATTTTCACACTGAGAAACCATTAAGTCTAATTTTATCCTATAGACTGTTGAATGATATAAAATAATTTCTTATGTCAAAATCACAGAAAGACACAACAAAATACCTTGCTTAGAAATTAAAGGTTCAGAAATTAGACCTAGATGCCAAGTGCAAAATTAGAATACCGTGAGAAGGGGTGAAGTTTTTGGAGCCACTATGACCTGATTTAATGACCACTAAAATAGGGAGTTTCCCCTTTTCACAACCTACTCACTGTGCTCCCCTTCACTCATTGCCCCATGTTTCCATCTCTTACCTTGTGTCATAACAAGAGCATGTTGGACTTCACCACCTGCTTTTGACTAAATTAAACAGTGCATAAGTGCATGTCATAGAAACCCCATGAGGGAACAGGTGAGTGTCAGAACCAGTACAAAGGAAAGGAACGGATCAGACATACAAGAAGAGTGGAGCAAGAAATCTCTTCCACAGTGGTAACAAACCACTAGATATACAAAGCTTCCTTATTGGCCTTCAGAGTAACTATGGAAGTGGTGAAAGTTGTGGTGGACTCTACATCTAAAAATTTCACGCCATAAGAAGATTTTCTTAAGCTCGGTAAACTTCTGATACAAAGTAAAATTAATTTTGGGAAGCACTACAGACAGCTCCACAAATGAGGTCAGACTAGATTATGTTCTTTTAAGTATTTATTCATACAAATTTTAAGTACAACTGAAACAAATGCCTGCAGCACAGACTTTCGCAACATTCAGACTGATGTTACAAGCAGAAAAGTGATGGCTGCTAACCCACTTTATGTGACTCAGGAAATACTATGAGTATCTCAGCAGCTCACCAACGCTGTTTAATAGACAGGGAGGTGAGGCCAAGCTGCATGGAGGTGCATTTCAACTAAGTTCTGATAATTTCTGAGAGTTCACATTGCTCACGATCTCTAAGAAGGCAGTGAACAGAGTATCTGAACATGCATATTGGACATAGCCAGATCTACAGACAAAGGATATGGTAAGTACTTACTGAAATAAAGATGTTAAGCAGGTTTTCCAGTGTTGGGAGCTGTGGAATCAGTTTCTGTACCACTTTGCTAAATGCTTCAAATATAGAATGATCATATATGCTTGTCAGATAAAAGCTGGAAGAAAACGTCACCACATTTTCCTTTTAGCCACATATTGTGAACATGATGAACCTTTCATAATATGAGTGAAATAAAATATTGTCAAACAGTAAATGCCTACACTACTGCAATCACCCCCTGTGATCAAAAGTCACAATATGATTGAAGCACAGGACTTCATCTCTCTACTAAAAAAAACCCCAACCTAGACACTGAAACCTAGACCTTGATGTAGAACTTTTCAATGCAACTCCTATGCTGATATTCTTACAAAAATATTTATCAAATTGCAGGAGAGGAGTATTACTGACAATGTCTGTTGTGATCTACTTTTTGAAAGTTGTGGACCCATTTATCAGTGCAGTGATGCAGTCGAGTAGTTAAGAGCTCTACAGAGCTGGCATGTTCAAGGAGCAGGCCTCTCTTTTTAACATATTTGTATTTGGCTTTAAAGTGCTAAGAAAGCCATGACAACTTGATGTCCTCTGGTTCCCAGTCTGTAGAAGTCCACTATTTGCTACAGTAATCCATTTTACCAGAAGACACAAGGCAAAGATACAGCACAGGTCTTCCCAAGTGGCTCCAAGCAGGCTGCAGCAGCGAGGATGAGCGACTGGGAGGGGACCGTGTGGCAGAGAGCTTTCAAAGAAGGCAAAAGTGATGTAGTGACATATACACTCCACTGCCTGGAACTCTACTGGTTGCTGTCACTGTCCAAGCCAACTTATTTCAAGACAGCAACTGCAGCAAAAACTGATAGGACTCTGGCATGTTTGTCATCTGTTATTAAGCAGCTTTCCATCTTTCCCTCCAAGACAGCAATCAGAAATAAGATACTCTGGCTCATGTCAAATGGATGATCTCTGATTATCCCTTTCCTTCATATATCAAAAGCATGTTGCCTGCTACTTCAAGAGAACAGAAAATGGTAACTTGTCAAATAAGCTGCTCTCCTCTTTAGCATTCTCTGCACAGCAGCTTTCTCACCTGAGGTGAATCTTCTCCAATCCAGCATCTGCAAGGTCATCATTTGCCCTCTGGTGAATATCCCTCTGTGTTTCAATCTTGTGATCATCAGATAAACCATCCACTTTATGGATAAAGATTTCAAAGTTGATATCTGGATTCACTTTATAGGCTCTGGTCACAGTAAGATGCAGACGAGCTAATGCTTCCATATAATCATCCTAACAAAGGAAAAAGAAGAGCTACAAGTTATGAAAGTATTTAAAAATATATATATTAAATTTTATGATACTTATTTTTAGATAGTACTACAGCTCAACAACAGCTTAATTTTTTTCATGTTTTATAAGTAGAAGCTTGAGCCTACATCCAGCATGTGCACCAATCTTATGCTGTCAGCACTTAGGAATCTGAGCAAGAACCTTGAGATGTTAAAACAAGTAAGTTAACTTCAGAACATACTGCAGAGAGATTAAAAATAGCCAAGCAGCTCTTCAAGTTTTAATGACTTCTTTTAATGTGTGTTTATGATGTAGATTATTTACTTGCTTTGAAAAAAACTATGCTTTCCAACCCATTTGTCTATTGCTGAAGGAAGAAAAGAGTAGCTTAAAGCCCCTTTTTTTACCTGAGAATCAATAACAAATATCAGTGCTCCAGTGCCTCTGAAAATCATCTCATAATCAAACGTAGGGTCAAAGAAGTCAATTTGCCCAGGAAAATCCCATATCTGAAAGTTGACAAATGAGCTGTTGGAAACATCCTCTCTGCAGATCTTGTTTGTGCTCTCCAAGAAGAGAGTCTCATTCGGCGACATTTTGTGAAAGACAACTTTCTGAATGGAAGACTTCCCACTTCTTCTCAATCCCATGAGCAGGATTCTTGGCTTAACTTCAGTACTGAAGGGATCATTGAAATCCAAAACTGAATAAAACCACACAAGAAGAAAAGGAATATACTATGGCAATATAATTAGTAACTGTGAAATAACATGCATTTGATATTTATTTTCATGAAATTTTTATTTGAATTTATGCAAATGTTACCAATGTTTAAGCTTAGAGAGCAGTGCTACAGACATTTTAACTTGAATTATTTGCCCCTTAGGCTATACTATCAGAAAATTGACTTCTCACCTCTAAGACAGAAACTGTAGACGCCTTGACTGCTCTGTTTGTATGTGAAAAATCTGTTATCACACACAGACATCCTAAAATACCTAATTTTACTCTAATTAACACTATGCCACATATATTCTTCTTTAAAAGAGTATCATCTGATAACAAATACCCTTTTCAGCTGATAGCTACATCACACTGCTGGAAGAACAGAGTAAGACTGTGTTAAGTACCTCTGCATGATCTTCCTGCCTGAGGGCTTCCTTTCTCTAAAATCAACCAAAAAATAAATAAATAAATGAAATCACAAATGCAAGGAGCTACAGGAAGAGTTCAACTCAGCAGGCACACAATTCTTTTATGTTGGAACTTACAGTACTGAGCTTATGAGGAGTCCTTTTCTAAGGTTCTTAGGATTTCACCTGCTGCTCACTAATTTGTGTTACGGTCTGTAAAGGTTTGTCACCCAATAAATAAGATTACAGCATATCATCTGCCTGTTTGCAAAACAAAGGCCTGGGAACACAGGAGTTTCACTGTGTTACCTACCCCAGTTTGAAACTGGTACCACTTTTCCTGGTGCTGATGCAAGTCGTATCAGCACTGAATAGTTCCAACAGTAAACTACACTGTTCTATCTCTAAGGACATGAATGTATAGCTATCCATTCCTGTAGGGACACCAACTTTAGCTTCAGGTATCTCTAATCGAAACACCTACAGCAGTCTAAATTGCTGTATTTACTTGGCCTATAACTTTGAAATGTTCTTTGATGCTGAGGTGAAACGGCACTGGCCTTACATGCAAAAAGCTTTCAAACACCTCTGTGAAACTCCTTCTGCAGTGTCAAACACAAGCAATGCAAAAAAAAGAGTTGTCAGTGCTAAATCCACAGAGTACAATTCAGAGCACACAGAGGTCAGGTTTAAAATACTGATCACACAACAGGCTAAACACACTATCTAGTGAGGTTCGGTAGACCTTCTCCCATCCATTGCACTACAGACTATTCAGATTATACTTCGTAGCACAACATAACTGCATTTCTTTCCCTTTTTCTGCTGGGTAAGATTTGAATTGCATTAAACTGGCACGTATTTATTCACATGCATCATTCTTGAATATGCCCTGCATACATTAAGTGGTCAGCTTTACTCCCAAAATACTAAAATCCAAACCAAGAAATCTCAGCAACAATTTGAAGCTGTCAATTTATTACATAGCCTTTTCAGCCAAAAAACATGGAAAGCTTAAAGGAATCCTTTGCCTAGGAGCACGTTTTGCACCCAGGGGTGGTGACCACATCTTGTGTCTTCTTGTGGCCCTCCAGCCTCGCTCACAGCTTTCAGAAACACAAGAGCAGGTCTGCCAGGAGGGTACAGAACCTTGTCCAGGTCTGTTTGTGCCTCCCAAATTTGAGTGACAGAGAAGTACGGCTTCTCAAACTGAGGGTATTGCAGTGTTAGCATAAAACATCTCCTGGCACCATCTACTGGTTTGTGGGAGGTTGTGCCACTCGGTGTAGGCCCGTGTCACCAGTGACTGACAGGAGTTTTCAACTCATTATCGGGGAGATACCGTCCATTTCAAACACAACTGAAAGGCCTTGGCAGGTATTACCACTTACTGTGGTCTTGTCAATTATCACACATAAACACTGCCAGGCAGGAGTAGTGCACAGGGGAAATGCCTTCAGGCAGAACAGGGATAGGTAACTCCGTAAGTATCTCAGCCTACAAACACAGCAATGGCCACTTCCGCTGACCCACACACAACAAATTTAGGAAGTAAGGAACTGAGGTCAACATGCTGCTCTACTCTTCCCATCAACTTGAACAGGGGTAGTACCTCCTGTGGCTGGGAGAAACATGTGCCCTACAACACTTCACACCTAGAGAAAACATCTGCTCTAAGATGATGTAACAGTATTTTATGTTTTGGAGGTACAGTCTTGTCAATTAACCAAACCAAACATGCAAGATTTAATGGTGTATCCTCCATCTCACTCTGATTTTTGGCCATCAGAAGGGAAAATAATTTATTCAAAGCTTTATAAAGACTTCATAAAAGCATATAAAGAACAGTCTTCAGGTTGAGGTTTTATTGCATGTTTAAAAAAACCCCCTCCCATTCAGTTGCTGTACGCAACTGAACTTACAAAGTCTCATCTACCATGGATTTGTACTTTGTATCCCCTTCCTCTTCCCACCACAATAACACCAACTTCCTCCTGTATGTCTTATGACATCTCCTCCAAATAACAGATATGACATGCTGTGGCTGATCTGGAGCTCAGCACATTTCAGCTGGTTACAGCGCGTACACCCGTCCGCCAGCTGCTGCCGCAGAGAACGCACAAAGCTGCTCACCTGTTCCTCTGCGGACACTTCATTTAGCTTTCTCCTCTCTTCTGAATGCCAATTTTCCTCAAACTTGTGGGAACTTAATAAAGTTTGAGACGTCTTTTGTTCAAATTTGGTCGAAGGTGGACAGCAGTTTCCAAGGTTCTGACCATTGATGAGACAACCTGAGGACAGGCTACCCATCTAACCTCCTTTTCTTTAAGAAACAAGCTAAAACCCCACATATATCTGAAGAAGTATTTTAAATAACTTGAGGTTTTTATGTTGTTGTATTAAATTATTTCAGGCTGTCAGATTTTTACTGATTGTAATGCTTAATAGCAAGACATTGCTTTCTATTAAAGCCATACCAAAAAAAAAATACAGTTGCAACTGCAAACAGGATTAGCAATGAGAAGAATGAAAACCAGCTCTTCTGCTAGTAAGACTGTTATTTAGCTTTTGAAATCCTGCCAGTTCAAAGACAGGGAAATGTAAGAGTATCATCAAAACCTGACGAGATAGCAAGGCTTCTATAGCACTTCCCTCTCAGAGAGAGTTAAGAGATTACCTTATATGTAAACGAATTGGACGATGCACTGCCTGCCTACATTCCTTTGCAGGAGTACATGACAACTCCTTTTTTAATTTGCCACAGAAATGCCAGAAGATGTATCACTGCAACTTCCCAGACTAGGTTACTGAGTGAGATCATAATATGCCCAAGAGAAACACTAAACTCTTCTCTGTTCTATAACGGGAAAGATAATTTTCCCTGTTGTGAGATGCAACCCATTTCCTGCTTCATTCACTTCTGCAAAAAGTAAATGTTGTAAAATGCCAGTCTCTAATGCATATCAACAGCTCTTCATAGTTCAACTTTTCTAAGCAGCCATAAAGAACAGAAGCCATGCTGGTTAGAACCTATATCCTTTGAAGTATTCACAAATTTAACTCAACAAACCTAAAAGCACTTTCCCCTAGAGAAGCACTCAATTCCTTACAAAACTTCTGTTAACTGCAGTTGTGTCTTTGCTTAGGGAGTGTGTTTTGCATGCACTGCAACATGCAGAAGAGCACAGCTCTGAGGAGTTGAGAACTGCACGTAGCAGTCCCGACCTGTCTCACCAGGATGCACAGTACACAACAAATACTTTAATATCTCCTTTATGCTATTAGATATTTATGGATAACTAAAACCGTTTCTGAAGCCCATCCTGAATTCCAGATCAGTTGCAATTAATTGTCAAAGCAGGTGACTATCAGTGCTTCGCAGGTGTATGGGATGGGGATGCCACGTTCTGTACATCCCACTAGCTTTCAAACATCCAAATAAAAACATCACAGCTCATCTGTTCAAGTAACATAAAGAAAAAAGGAATTCTTTTGCTCAGGTTACCATCCGCAAGGTAACAAGCCTCGGAGTCTAGTTTTGAACAGCTAATAATGATTTTTTTTCCCCACTAATGCAGTTATATTAAGTTTTAACCATTTCTGTGTAAAGGAGAGGCAGTAGTCCCAAACTTTCTACTCTTACCTTCAATCCCATTAATCTTGTAGCATTTCCAGTACTACTGTGACTGTGGTATTTGCAGCACTTTGGACTGCTGTCAAGACAATTGCCCTTACAAAACACATACAATGAACATCTTCAACTCTAACAGATGGCCTGAGACTAAAGAGTTAACAGAAAAAGCTCGTATGCAATGAAGAAGGCTGTTCAGCTACTGTGGGTTCATAGACATTGCAGAAACGCCTGGTGGAAGGAAATTCTTGTGGCTACAGAGAAGACTCAGAACCAGAAGACCTGGTTCCACACTGCCACAAGCGCAGCACTCTGCAATGGTATGTCTTAAAGCCACTTACTTGGATACTCTGCAGAGGGCTTCCCTGCTTCTAAACACTTCTTAATTGCATGTATAAAAAAATATGACTAGGCTTTATGTAAATTTTAGTGTTTTCAGGTCTCTGAATATGACCCTATGTGTAAACTAAGGACAAGAGCCATGGTTTCAGCATTGAAGCTGGATACATGAACACAGTATGGGGTTATGATGACCAATATGAAGTTTTGAAATCTTCCACATGCTTACAAGAAGAAATTACGCTTTTATTTTGAAGGCTGGCTTCCCTCTTCACTGTCAACAGCCATGCATTAAGTCATTCTTATACTGCCCTTTTCGTTCTTTCTTTGTAGAAAAGTGAAGGCTGTGACACTGCATTTTGGACTACTTGCCATACAGAGCCAGGAAGAGAGGACAAAAAAAAAGAGGAAAGCCCCTTGCCTTGCAGCCCAGTGTCACACAAAACACAGACCCGAATCCCAACCCTCTCCATTTCAGATGCTGTATGCCTCCTTCTCCAGAGAATTCAAAATAAAACAGAAAACCAGGGAATCTGGACAGTTAAAATGGATTTTGTTTTAACCCTGTGTAAAACAGTCCCTGCATGGACTGTCTTCTCCTGCTATTCATGATGTAAAGGTTTTTTTCTGTTAAGTACAATATTCTGGTGTTACTAAAAATAAGCAACTGCAATTTTTAGCAGTCTAACAAGTTCCTATTCAAAAATATCCAAATAAATTTGTCTGAAGACAGAATATGGATTACATCTCTACAGAAAATACTAACTTAGCGTAGCACTACAGAAATTCATTAAAATTTATTCTTTGCATCAAAATGAAGGCAATTCTTCAGCAGTTTCAAGTAAGACTTTATTTATTCTCAGTTACAGGTCTTACAGTCTAACATTCCTATGGCTTTTAACCACGAAGGCTTATACTCAAAGCACTGACCTTCCTCCCCCCCCTCAAAATTACATTAGTCAACGCAGCACCTCCCATAGCAGCCTGTAGGACTGCGCCTTTAAGGAGAAGGGTTCGGCACGCTAATTTAGACGTAGACTTCAAACATGTGGCCTTTTATTATGCTCTTATAAAAAAGTACTTATTTTTTTATCTTGCTAAACTGAGAGTTCTCCAAGCTTCTTCGTGAAATATGTCTCAGGAGAATGAATGCAGGCTCTGAATGAACGCAACAGGCTCTGAGCTGGCATTTCCTTTTTCTACTGAATGAGACTGCTTTTCCTGGTAAGCCCGTCCTTCTTAGCATCACCATCCATACTGACACAGACATGCAGTGAGTAACGCGGGTCCTCACAAGCACAGACGGACATTTAGCGGAGCCTGCCACTGTGGGACTGACACTCGCAGCTGCGGAGCAGCCCCGGACACAGAGCTGCGTGTGGCCGCTGCCTTTTATAGCGCGACACCCAACCCCCCCACCTCCTTGGCACACTCGGATCACATCACCAGGCTGTGGCCTCTAATAACTAATAATTCTCACCCCAGACACGAAGAATACTGATGAGAGATTACACACACACAACATACACACACACACTTTGCCTGCACTCCCTTTGCCTTCTCCCTCTTTCCCAACCCTTCCAGTTACCTGTCAGCCCTTGCCCTCCTCCTGCCTCAGAGCTTCCTGCACCCTTTGACCCACCGAGTACCGTGTCCCGCCCCGGCCCTTCCCATGGCCAGCTCCGCAGCATCCCCGCTCCTCCTGGCCTCTCAGCGCCCACCCCCGTCCCCAACTGGGCCTGCCCTCCCTCTGGAAGCCTCGTCTACCCCGCACCGCTGTCCCAGGCTCCCCTCGTGCCCCAAACCCCGCGGGGAGCCTCGCCTCCTCCCTGACCCACATCCGCGGGCCGCCAAACCTCACCTCCTGGCGGCGGCCCCGTGCCCCCC
>VZTD01005549.1:844338-859332 GCA_013397725.1 Rhagologus leucostigma
TGACGGACGGGGACGGGGACGGGGACGGGGACGGGGACGGGGACGACCACGGCGAAGCCAGTGCCCCGCACCTGAGTGGTGAAAGTGTTTCCTTATTCCAGACGGGGGAGGGACCCCCGCGTTGGGCAGACACAGACCCTCCGGGATGCCGCGTAGGTACAGGAGCCTGTGTCGACGTAGGGGTTCAACTGCAGGTTTGGGGGTGAAAATGAGGAGTCTCAACGCTCTTGTTCCAACTTTTAAGGCCGCGTCTGATGAGAAATGGAAATCTGGCTCAAAGTCATCCTTCCTGTTGTTGACATCACCTGAAAACTCCACTGGAAATATTTCCACTAGTTTGCTGCAAACATCAGCCTCCCCTGAGGTTTCAACACCTTGTGAGTACACACTGGTTACTGGCAGAGCTCTGATTGTGGAAATCCATGGCTACGGCGTGTAATTGTTCTGCAGTGTTCTTTTTATTGCAAGCATTAATAAAGGGCTTATCGTGCCCTGGGGTGTTGTGTGCATTACAGCATAGGCTGTAGACAGTGCTCTGTTTTTTTAAAAAGGCATAACCAATATCTTCTTATTTTTGTAATTATATGTGAAGTGATTGTTTGGGTTTCTGCTTGGTATTTCTGCAATGCACATGACCAAAAGCACATATTGTCTGCTACTGAATACATTTTGTTCACAGGGAAAACATTGAGAGGGTTAGAAAGTACCTTGTTGGTAGGTGGATCAGTGAATCTTTACCCCAGGAGTTGTTTAAATGAACTTAGAATGCCCTACCAATGTTAAAGGAGTAATTGGGAAGATCAGTAAGTCCACCTCTGTCCAAAGACAGAGGAACATAACCATGTCTTAACTCTTATGCAGCATTGGTTAGGCATGGATCAGATCCCCTGGTAGGACTGTTTGAGTCTATGATTTATTCTGAGGAGAATGTTATTTACTTACTTTCAAGGTGATGTGTCAAGCTGCACAGCTAGTTTTATAACAACTTCTTTTGGCAGGCTCAAGTTCCAAGTATTGTGTAATCTTCATTCTCTAGATAGGTGGAAAATGAAGTGTTTCTGGAGATGTGCGATTACATATAAGATCTGCAGTTGCATTGCAGACCACAAGACATGGTGTAATGACTCTCATTCAGAACTTCATGATAATTTCTGAGCAGAAGATACTAAAAAATAGTTAAAATACACTGCATGTAGCAAAACCTACAGCTGGGTGGCTACATAAAGTATTTAGATGTCTGGTATGTAGATGATGTATGCCTGTTTGTCTGTGAGGACCTATTAGTCTGGAAGGGTAGATGGGAATTGTGTAGCAGCAGTAGTAATGTCACTGCTTTTCTCTCTGTTTTCTTGTTTGAAAAAAACCCTAATAAAATTAAAAAGGGGCTTTATGATAGTATTCAGTTGGAAAGTTTTCACTTTCCTCTGCTCCTTTATATTTACTCAGACAGTGCTACCAACCTCATATAGGAGTCTGGCTTTGAACACTAGAAATGAAATAGCCAGTAAATGATTGGTAAAAATAAAGTGATAGCCTCCTGATCATGCAGGTGCTTTCCTTCAAGATTTTTTCACAGAGGTCTTTTCTTTTTTGGGGAACAGAAATTGTGAGTTGTCTGCACTAATGGGGCTCCCATGTTGGCTGTTGTAGTTGCAGCACCAGGCTTAGCATTTTGCCCTGTCACAGGTGGCACATTCTGGACTTCAGATTATCAAATTTACGATGTTCTTGGACTAGATGAGATGAATGGTATCTTAATAAATCAGGTGCTTGTAGGATGTGGTAATGAGCAGTTGAGCCTCAAGCTGCATTTCTGCATGTGTCTTCAGTTTCACCTCTGTTTGACTTTGCCAGTGAGTCATTTTGTGATATAAAAAAAAAAGACCTTACTGCCCCTTATTCCCTAAATCTGTGTAACAGGATGAACAATGCTTATTGGTTTGGATAGGTGGTGTACCAATGAACATTCGTAAAGCACTTTCAGGTTCTTAAATTAATTATACTGACAACTGTATTTATTCTCATTAGTTTCAGATGTGCAATTCCTCTTTTTCCCTCAACAGTTAGGACTTTGGATGAACTTGCAGAGAACTCACAGTTTGTATCTTTTTTTAGAGATATATCAGTACAACATGTCCCTAGTGGAAGTATTTTATTTAAAACCACAAATGAGGTGCCATATTTTATTGGCAGGATTGATCTAGGGAGATATTTGTCAAATACATAAATTTATTGTAATTGCTTTGGGCAAATAAAAATTTGAAATAAATATTTTTAGTTACTTTTGTTTATTCAGGGATGAAATATGTGACTTCCTCAAAAATGATGCAGCCAAAAATAGAAGATGTAGAGCTGCACTTCAGAAAGACCTTAATTCATAACAGCAAGGGGCTAATTTTCTTCCCTGCCTCCTATCCAGCTATTTTGATCCTCAAAATCTCCGGAATAGTTTCTGAAGTACAGTACTAGAAATATTCTTGCATACCAGTGCTAACTTGTGAACTAGGAATAGTTTAGTTACTTCTCACTTGACTACATCACTCCCTGTTAGCAGGTGCTGCTGAAGAGTAGTTTGTTACAGTTCATTGATAGCAATTGTGAGAGAAGTGAAATCCTGAAATACCCCATGTCTTGGTGTGACCTGTCACTGAATTATGTGTACTGGCCTTTTTCTGAACTTTTTGCACTCCTTTTGTCTGTATTTGTTTTATCTCATGCTGCCATTCAGAAGACTGTTGGATTTGTGAAGGCAGGTGTTCCAAAGTTAGGAAGAGTCAGAATAAATGTGTGGAGTCCTTGCTGCATATTTGTTGCATAGCTTTCAAACACATGAGTGTTGAGATGTTCCCTGTGACAGGGATGTTCTCTCTGTATTGCTTCCTTTGACAGGTTGTGCATGACACAGTGATGCTGTGTATTCACAGTGCTGCTGGTTTGGCCAGACAGGTACTTTTCTTGTTTCCTGGAAAACCCTGAGGTCCGGTTGGAGATGGGCAGGTCTTGAGAGCGAAGCAGGAAGGATACTGTTGGTGTGCAGTAGTTTGATACCAGGGTCAAGAATGCTATTGAAAAAAACAATGATGAAATGAGTGTCAATTTAGGACACATTTTTGAGAGATATGTGATAAATGAAGCATTAAGGCTGCACAGGACTTTGAGATTAAAAGCAATCTAGTTTATTACCATTAATAGTTATTTGCATATATTGAAAGAGGAAGAGGTCCTGCTGAAATAAATGGATCCCCACTGGATGGCCTAATGGATACAGTACCACAGCTTGAATTCTTGTATTATCCAGTTGCGGAGAGGTTGTCTTGGTAGCCTCAGTGATGTACTTCTGATGCCATATCGAATGCATAGGTAGCTCATGATATGATGCAGGACTGTAGGTTGCTGGCTTGCTCTTGCACTGTTTCACTTTTGATCCTTTGTCAGTGATCAATGCCATGTGTGACATGAAATTAAAGGTCCTTTGAAAAGGAAGACTCTCTCTTCCAGCCAGCACTCATGTCTTCCTGCCTTCTCCTCCGTGGCTCTCTCCTTCCCGCTCCCCACACCCGCTGCTGGTCCTCCAAACCCTAGGTGCACCTCAGCCAAGCCATAGCCATGGGGGGAATCTGGCTTTGATTAGGGATGGGATTTGGGCACATCTGTGTGAAGTGGTGGATGGAAGTATCTGGTGTGGATGTCAGCCAGATGGATCATACTGGGGCTAGCTGGGGTGCAATGTGCTGAGCATAGGTACTCTAGAGGGATTGCCGTAATCCTGAAGAAATATTTATATACTCTTATGCCAAAAAAGCCTAGGCTTTTTTATCTTACGTAGTGATCGAAAGCATATTTGGAGTACTATTCAAGTCATGAAATCCTGGATTTAAACAAGTTTCTAACAGCCTATCCCTTACTTTCCCTTTCTCTCTCGTGATTTGCCACCTTCCCCACCTAAGCACTGTCCACTTTGTGAGGTGAGCCACTGAAGATACAGGTTTTGTGTGCACGTCTTGACATGCTGTTGGACAAAAGCATTTTCATTTACATTATGGAAAATGCATTTGGATTTGATGGAAATTAGTTCCTTAAGGGTGTGCATCTTCATTGTGTCTGCATTGCAGTGGGATAATTTCGTTTTCCAGTTTGAGATGCCAATTGCTTTAAGCCAGTCAGGAATATTTTCTGTTTGTTTTAACAGCATCTGCAATGTGACATCTTAGGAAGACCTGTTGCCAGTCTATTTATATTGTGCCAATACACTTCTGAGTTAAAATGCCCTAAGTTGTCTCAAATGGGTCAGTCACTGAGGAAAAGTGCCAGCTTTATAAAATAAGAAAGCACTGCGAATGTATGGTAATTACATATGAGCTTAATATTTGAGTAGCTTTTTAATAGTGATCACAGTGAATCATTTATGTATGTTTTACTTGTATTCAGAGTTTGGTGTCTGTGTGCAACAGATGCAGAAACTGCAGCTGGTTCAGAGTCTTGGGCAGGATGTGATCTTTTCAATGTATCACTACTGTCTCAAATAATTGCTCTAATAACTGCCAGGCAGATCTGTTGCTTAACTCTGTTAGTATTTTGTAAAGCTTACATATGAGTAATTTTCCTTCATTTTCTGTCTGAGCACTTTTGGGATTAGACTGTGTCTGTCTGAAGTCTTTCGAGAGGATTTAGGGATGGAGGGAAGGGGGGTGTCTTTCTTCTGGCTGCAGAATTATCTGCTTGACATCTACAGTCTTTCATTGATGTTATTGTTCTGGTTTAAACCCAGATTTTGAAAGTACAGCACTTTCTTATCAGTTTGTTTTTTCTGGACTTTACAGCAGCTCCTGAATTCTTGCAAGTATGTGTTGTTTTTTTTTTCACAGCTTCTGTGTAAAATCAGGCCATGCTCTTTCCATGTGCTCTTTTTTTTTATTTTTAAGTTTATGGTGGTTTTTTATGTTTATTTTTAAGCTTATGGTGTAAGTATTGATATGAATGACAGATGCAGGTGTGGAGTAAGCTTAAACATGAATTTGAAGTACAATATTTTATTAATGAACAGTCAGCTACCAAGTTGGATTCTCTTCTTCCCCTGTAAGACCATACTTAATCAGTTTGGGAAAGCCAGGGTTTAAGAAATCCTGGCCTGGCATGCACTGGGTGAGGCTGTCATCCATTTCACTTTCTCTGGTGTCTCAACAGGCAAGTGGAGGTGCCCCTGCAGGTGAGCAGCTTCATTACCAGCCTGCCTGATAAAGCAGAACTGGATTTGGGGATGAATGAGGACAGCTCAGTCAAGAGAGGGTGTTGATGTTAGCTGTCTTAGTTGCTGCTAGCCTCAAAATATGCAAGATCGAATTTAATTTATTTAAGTTCTAATAATGTAAAGAGTTTTCAAAACCTTACCAAGTGACATAGATGCTTTTGACATAGTTGGAAAAACAGTGCCTAACATTAGCAGCTTCGCTGTGTGACCATTTTTACAAATCATACTTCAGTTGAAGGCAAGGAGAGGTGGACGTCTCTCACTGACTAGGACAGAACTGTCTTGTCTGGGCGGATTTCTTTCAGTTCTTCCTGCTCTGTGGCCAGGAGCTGAGCAAGCCTGCAGGTATGATGAGCCTGGTTTGGAGGTATGGGTGAATGGTTTCATGGTTAGCCTGGCTAATTCTCATCTCTAAGTTGGCTGCATTTCGTTTGCAGGGAAAGATGGCATGTATTCTCTTTAATGCCTTTCACTCTTGTAGGGCATCTGTATCAGTGACTCTTTCAAGCTGAGGAGGGAACATGAGTGAACAGGAAACAGCCTGAGAGGATCACAGAAGAAAGGCTATGAAAAACACAGCTTGAAAGTTGCTTTATGATAAGAAATGCTATGTCTTCTCACTTGTTTTGAACCTGAAACATGCTGCTTTAATCTGATGCCTTCTAGTATTTCTCCAACCTGATTTTCTTCTACTTAATTATGTCCTACCTTTGGTTGTCTCATGTTCTCCTTCCTTGAAACTTTTCTAGTTCTGCTAAACCTTTTCCAAGAAGAGAAGACCAGAGTTACAACTTCTAAGATGCAATGGAGTTTCTTAGATTAAAGGTGGCTTTGGTTGTATTCTCTGCAGTAATAAGTTTTTAGCACTCTTCCTGCTTTTTAACTGTGCTGATGCTTTCGTAAGAACAGTCCACTGTCAATCCAGGATTTCATTCCTGAATCATCCCAAGCCCATCATTATGCATATGAAGTTTAGGTGTTTTTTCCCACCACAACTACCAGACTGCGTTTAAATGGTATTGAAATCTACCGGCCATTTTAACAGTTGTAATCTTTCCCTGTCCCCTTGTGATTCATTAGTGGGTATAATGAACACAATACATGCTTAATGCAGATGGCCGTGGGGCTGCAGGCTTAGTGTCCTTCTCCTGGGAAGACTGACCTTGTACTGTTTATTTCCTGTCTGACTGGTTCTCTATACAGATGAGGACTTTTCCTGTTACCCCATGACTGCCTAGTTTTTATAACACTGGTATTTTTTTGTGGGTTTGCTTTTTTTCTTTTAAGCAGCTTTCCTTCCTTTGAAGGGAATCTTTGGGGACTGGACATGAGTTACTGAGGAATAACCTCACATCAGTGAAACTGTGGTAACAGGCTATGTGTACACTCACCACAAATGTGAAGTAGCATAATTTAAACATCTGCCTTGTGTCCAAACAATCAGCATTCAGCTCTAACTAATCTACATTGCAATCACATCCCAGCTTGCTTCATAAAATTTTAAGTTTCAGTATTCTATTTGAGATTTAGTTTTGGTCAAAGAGTGCCCCGTGTGTATTATAGTAACTCACTTCTGCTTCTCGTTCTTCCTACTTGTTGACTGTTTCTATGTTTAGCTCTGCTTTGCTTATTCATCCTTTCTCAAAAAGAATTTTACACTTTGTTTACCTGGAAGCAAGATGGGACAAGAATTTGTAGGTATAAGCTCTGGTCCTTGGCAAAGTCTCTTAACTGAAAAAACCTAATATTTTAGGAAACTGTTCTCAGATTCATAGTCTCCATACAGGAGTAATTTAGGTCGAAAAAATAAACCCCAGTTTTTTTCTGCCTCCTTTCTGTTCCCCTTATCTCAGCCCGCCAACACATGGTTGAGAAGTTTAAAAGCAAATGTCTGGGTTCCATATTCTTTCAGAGAACTTAGCCTTTCAGGTCTGTAACTGCAGACATACAAATGAGGAGGATGTTGCTGCTTTATTTACTAGAACTGTGCCAGGTTTTTCTTCTTTTTGTTTGTAATCGTCAACATAGGATACTTGGCATGGAAGATAGCCACATATTTTATTCAAAATTGAGCATGCAGAACTTGGATACATGTATTTCCAGCTTTTAAGAATAATTTTTTTGAAAAGTTGTATTAATCTGAATTTGCTTACATATCATATGTGGGTTTGTACATGCAGCAAGTGTCTGAATATACTTATATGGGATGAGCTGGTTTTGGTAACACGCGGGCACACCAAGAAAACAGGTAAGGGTGCATTCAGAAGAACTCAGCACAGCACTTGAAAGAAAAAAATAAACCAACATTTTAAAGGTTTGTTTGTTCTCACAATTTGAAATTAAGACTCTCTCCTTGACTAGGCTGAAACAAGTGTTGAGCTACTCGGGAGGCTGTGGCGTAAAGTTAGTTTTGTCTGGGACCCGTTTTCAGTCTTTCCCAGACATGGAATAAAGAGTGTCAGTGAAACTGAGAACTTGCTCTGTGTTTCAGTCCTGTGTAACTCTCATGAAATACATGAATACTCTGCCTTAGTGGAAAGAGCACTAAATGCTCTTTTCAAGTAAGCTAAGCCAGGGAGGGTTATCAGAGGAGGGTGACACTATGATGGAATTTCTCAGCACATTAGTAAATATGTGCTACAGTGTTTCACATTAAGATGAAAGATTTTTCTATCATTCCAGGGAACTGTATACTGGTCATCTTCCCCAAAATACTAAGATTTTGAAAAGCATTAACTATATAGGCAGTGTCTTAGTTTGATTGTTATTAATAAAGTCACACTGTAAATTTTAATATAGCAGCAAGCATCTGTTGTATGTCTGTTCTTTTTACTTGTAAAAAGCAAACTGGCCTTCAGTTGATCAGTTGTCATGATTCAAATTTTGAGTATAAGTATCCACTCTTCTGCTAACAAAAGTTTCTCATGGTTTGTATATGTTAAGCTTAACTCAAAATATATGTTGTCTTCCAGGAAAAACAGAATCAGGCAAAAGTGTCTGTAATGCAAAAGTTAGCAGATTTTACCAAGTACTATTTAAAAATCACTTCTCTTATGCTCTGTAAGTGGGATTTTCAGGCCTTGCTTAATTAAGGATCAAGAATAAAGTGATACTAAAATAATAACTCTTAAAAAAATTCCCATGATTTATACTCAAATAACATTATGGCCCACAGAGAGGTAATTATCAACAACCTGTGTGTAGCAAAATTACAATTAGTTTACTGTATTAAATCTAAGAAGGGTAGAACTGAAAAGCAAAACCTTTAACTAGTTTTTGCATTATTAGATAGTTTAAAGATGGGTGCTTATTATCCTGGATTTTTTTTAATTGAATTTTATGTTGTATTTTGTATCAGTAATGTTGGATCAAAACCTGGTTTTCCTGCTTCTGTGGCTGATCTCATTCAATTCAATGACTGTTTATGTGAATAAGACCCAAAGAATGTGGCTTTGTATGAAAAATATCCTCTCAGAGGGAGTTGTAGTAGGCTCACACTTAATATAAAGGGAAAAAAAAACCCAACAAAAAAAGAAACGAATGTTTATGTTTCCTTGTCTTGTTGTACAATGATTTTCAGTGAAGTTTCATATTCCGTGAAATTAAATCTGTAGCTAAGATGATATGATACTAGACAATTTTTATAACTCAGCATGCAGGTCTGTGCTGTTGAAACAATAGGCTGAGTGTTTGTAGGTGCAGATAGCCTGACTAAAATAACGTGTTGCAAAAGAAGTTGCAGTGCATTTTCGATAATGTTGAGCAGAAAGATACTTGTGAACTCTGCATGATGTGTTACAGTCATGGGAGTAGTTAACAAGATAAAGGAAATCTCAGCTTTCTCTCTGTTTACAGAACTGGCCTTTCTGGAAGGACTGGAAAACAAGAATACAAATATATAATCTGCTTGCCTTCTCTTTCTACCCCTCCTTTCTGCCTCCCTGTATTGAGCCAAAAATAAATGGGAAGACTAACTGTAGGAAAACAGCACTAGAGTCAGTCCTCTTCTTCCTTAGTTTTCTCTCTGTGTTTTATACACCACTGGGAGCCGGTGGTTGTGTGGCAACGCAGCTCCCCTGAGAAGGTGTGATTCAGTCCTGTAGTGCCGACAGAGCAGAACTCTGCTGTTAACTCCTCCTTACTCACACTGCAGTACCTGCAAGTCCACAGATGGATCAGCATAGTTCAGGAGTGAGGTTTGATCTTGTCTGCACTGAAGCACCAATGCGTGTTTCTACCATATTAGGCCACTCCTGTGATTTTAAGGTAATGAAGATGTCCTTGTCATCTTGTCCTTTTTCCATTTAATTTTCCCATTTTCTCTTCATCTTGTGCCACTTCTAAAAGCTCTGTATTGTTCCCCAATTTTGTCTTCCCCCTTCTTTTGTCCTAGTACTTTCGCATCATTGATCTGAGAATCATCTGATAGTCTTCGATCTTTCTCCTCCCCTACAAATCTCCTGTTGTTTTGCTAGTTGTGCTCCTGACAGTGGTTAATAAGTGCTGAGTCACCACTTAGAACCCAGAAGAGCTGTGAATAGAGCAAAATGTTGTTTGACAATCCTTTAAGAAAGAATCTGTGAGAGAGTGAAAAAGGATACGTGTCCCTCTTCCATACCTTTCCAAGTGATCTTTACAGACCAGACTGATTGTTGTGACACATCTTCCAAGGCTTTTTAAAACCTTTTTGGTCAGTATTTTCTTCCTCATCCTGTCCTCTAGCCTTTACCTGTCTCAATTTGCTATCTTATTTTTTTTGCTTTCACTTCCACTCTAGTATTGTTTGGATCTTGGGGCATGTTTTTCCGTCTCTGACTGCTTTCAATTCTCTCTGTTCCAGTATCAGCAGCTTATGGGCTTTTCTGGTTGTGCTTCCAGCTTTGCTAGGCTTCCAGTCCTTATCAGTGCGCTGGTTTTTTTTGTAACAATGGTCCACTGTGTTCCTTGGTAGGAGTAATGGTTTAGGAACATCTATTTCTATCTTACTGGACAGGAACTGCCACCTCCTTGAGATTTTTATTGTGTTTTTCTTCTATGTTGTAAAAGTGAAAATGGAATCTCTTTCAAAAGGATGTCCTCAAATATACGAGGCACAGAGATGCTGAGCTTCGTGAGGGTAGGGAAGCAGGTGGCCATGAGGAAAATTTTGCCTGTTTCTGAGAACATGGTCCGGGCATATGATGTCCCTCTAGCATGATCCTGCCCTTCTCTGTTTTTCCATCATCAGGTTTGGGGTTTTTTTTTTTGCTTCTTATTTCTCTTTAGGATGTGGGCAGCCTTTATGGATAGATAATGTAAAATGTTCTCCATGTCTTAACACAATCTTCTACGAGCTGGCCTCTTGTAAAGTATGAAGGAGACTCAGATATCTTGAAATTTCAGAATATTCATTAACTATAAAGCAGATACACTGACTTGCATGATCCTTTTCAGTACTCAAAGACCAAAGCATGTATTTTGACTGAAGACAAATTAGAAACATAAGGAGACTGAAATGGGTGCAACAAATAGCATCATTCTCCACAGTTCCTATCAGTGGCTGACCAAGGAGGTGCTTGTACTAAGGGATCCTGACTTTACCATGGTGCTGTAGGTAAGCCCATGTAGTAACGCTTTTCCAGATTTTCCTTTCTTTCAGGCTGTGGGAAGCATCCACAAGCATTAAGAGGCTGAGTGTCTTTAAATCCAGTGTCAGTTTCCAGAGAGATGGCTTCCACTGCAGGATTGCTCCTTTGGGTTCCTGCAGTGCCTGTGAGCATCCAGGGAAAGGAGGGGGATAAGGGAGCAGTGAGGGGGAGTGGGGTCATTTGTGTTCCCTTCGCACTCTCAGCTCTCTCTACTTGACATGAGTACAAATATTTCTGGATGATGAACCTGTGACTTCTTGTGCACAGCCATGAGGGTGGAGTCTTCACTGGGAGCTGAGGTTCTGTCCTGCAAGAGGAGAAGCTTTCAAGAAATGCGGTCTCTGTAGCATAGATTCTTGAATCACCTAAAATTATATTAGTGGTGATCCTTTTAATCTGTACAAAGAGCCTGCTGGTGTGGGAGATTTTTATTTTACCTGGTTGAGTATCGCTTTTCGATGCAGCAGATCGCATGTGTATGACAAGTGCCCTTTGGTAAGAGAGTAAACACAGCAAGAAATACACCCCAGCCCCCTGGCATTTTCTTAGGCCTTTTTATAACATCAAAGCACCCTTGTGCAATGTTCATTACAGTCACCTGATGCAAGAGCCAAGGTTTTGTGATAGCTACTTTCTTCTGTTGTTCCTATGTTAGTACAGCTGGCAAGATTCTCGAGATACAGGGAAGAGCAATGTGATATTCACGGTGAGATGTGTTAATTGAGCTGTAGCCTGCACTGAGAGAGATTCATTTCAGTTACTTGTCCGGAAGTATTTTGTGTCGATGCAGTGTTTTTTTAAATTAATTGAGATCCTAGTTTGCAATACAAGTAGGATAGGACAGAAACATACGAGTTTGTTTATTTTGAGCTTGGTGGGGAGGCATTTCTCATGAGTCAAATGCTGAGTTGAAACTGTTGCTTTGCATGGCTTGAACAGAACAAATGAAGAAGGACATTTTGGGAACTGGGCTGTTCAGTGCGTTGGAACAAAAGAGCTCTGAGCTAGGGAACCACTTTTCTTTTCTGACTGAGATTTCCACCACTGAACTTCTGCATGGAGTCAGGAAGAGTCTTCTGCAGAACCTCCAAAGAATTTAGCAAGTATTAAAGATAGCACAGAGGGTGCCCACAAACCACTGAGAGATCCTTCAACTCCATGTCTGCCATGAGGCCAGGCAAGAGGATCAGAATTTCCGAAGTATTGTCTGCATGACCTGTTTGGAGATTACTCACAAACATCATCTGTACAGATACAGCTGTGAAGGGTAACTTGACCTTGTTGTATTACAACTTCATAGGGTAATTTAGATGTCTTTTTGCAGATACTGTTTCTTGGCATCAAAGTCTTGATAGTCCTTGACTATTTCTTGATAATGGTGAATGCCTTAAACATCAAAATCTTATTTCTGTGGGGAATCAAGTCCCTAGTCCTCCAAGTCTGGAACTTGTCATCCTTGTTGACCCTTCCTATTTTGTAATTACTTCAGACATCTACTTTCCACCTATACTCTCTAATTACCTAGGGGCAAAGTGAAGCTGTTCCTTTCTGTTGTTCGGAGTATCCAGTGGGAATGGCTTCAGAAAACCTTCAGACTGACTTAGGATATAAAGCATGCCTGTGTTCCCTCTCTGTACTTTGTAAGTCTTATCCATGTGCTTTCTCAGACTTTTTGAAAGGATGTGTTTCTCCTGGTTCATCACAACCAGCCTGATGGGTGCTTTTCTACACCAAAGCAGGTTATTTGCTGACTTCAAAAAATAAGACTGAACTGGTTTTTCAGATAGTAATTGCCAAGATTCTCTCTCTGTATGGGATAATTCCCATGGTCATGTTCTGTCTTTGCAATAAACCCTATTTCAGTTTTAATTCACCTTATTCTTCACATTAACTATATTTTTGGTTTCAGTAACAAAACCTTTAGGAATATGAATCAAAATGTAACCCTCTTGCACTTACCCAGTTTATGGCACTCACTGTTAGGTTCATTAGGGTGATGGATTAAAAACCTCACTGACAAACTGAATGTCTAAGACGAGCAGAATCATGGAGTTGTAGACTAGTGCTGCTGTTCTCAACTACCTGTGTTTATTTTGCGTCTTGTAAAGCACCGACAAGAACACTGTGTAAGAGCGATCTGAGTGTCACAGCTTTGCATTCTTGGATATGAACAGTTGATGAGGAAAATGAACTTTGATGTGCCTACTAGGATTATTGACTTAGTTGTGCTTTTTGCAGAGAAACTGCCTTACTTTGGGTTGGTTTGGATATTCTCAGATACGGGGGGAGGAGTGTCATGGTTTAACCCCAGCTGGAAACTAAGTCTGACACAGCTGCTTGATCATTCCTCCCTTCCCTACTGGTGATATGGGAAGGAGAATCAGAAAAAAAAACCCTAAAAAAGTAAAAAAACCCCAAACCACCCTCATGGGTTGACGTAAGAACAGTTTCAAACACAGTAAAATATAATGCTAATATAATACTAATGATAGCAATAATATTATACTAATGATAACAATGCTACTAATAATATACTAATGATAACAATACTATTACTACTACTACTAAAAAAGAATGACATAAAACTCCAGAAAACTAAGTGATACACAATGCAATTGCTCACCACCCACTGATCAGTGCCCAGCCCATCCGCAAGTAGATTGGCAGCCCCCAGATAACACACCTCTGTGTACGTACTGAATGTGCTGCTTTATGATATGGAATATCCCTTTGGCTAGTTCAGGTCAGCTGTCCTGGCCGTGCTCGCTCCTGGCTTCTTGTGCTCCTCACTGGCAGGGCATGAGACACCGAGAGTCCTTGATTTAGGGTAAGCACTACTGAGCCACAGCCAAAACATCGGTGTATTACTAACGTTATTCTCATACTAAACCCAAAACACAGCACTGAACCAGCTACTAAGAAAATTACCTCTATCCTAGCAAAGATCAGGACAAGGAGAAGGTGTAACCAAGAGTGGGCAAGGGGTGAAATGGACTGGTGCAGCTGAAGGCTTTTAGCAGATACTTCTTCAAACCTCTGTCGGCAATATTACTCACCTAGCACTGGGACTGTCTTCAGACTGTGTTTACATAAACTAAACTTATTCCTGGATTCTCATGTTGTAGTGTCTGAGTCTGCAAATGTGTCCTACTAATATATTCAGCCCAGTATGTTTTGATGAAACAAAGGTCTTGTACCAGAACTCTGCTGCTGTCATTATTGTGCAGTCTGTCTCAGCACATGCCTTTTCTCAAGCATAACTCCCCTTCTTCCCCCAAAATCTACAACTGTAAAAGTCTTTCTGGCCTGCCAGCACATGTCTTCAAAGAACCCAAGGGGCATTTTTAATGAGAATCGCTTTAGAATTCCTGGCTTGATTTATGAGGAAAAGAGAAAAATAATCACAGAAACATTTTCCTCTTATCTGTTAAAATTTTTGCCTTCAACTTTATGGCGATAACAGCTTAACTTTTTTGGAATGGAATAACCACATGTTTACCTGTTTTCCACTTAGAAAGATAGACTTTCTTTGCTTAAATGCAAGACAATTCAAGAGAAAGGGAAGTGGAAATGGAAACGACTAGAGCTCTTTGTTCTGAATTGTGGAATAAATAAACATTCAGGGCCTCAGCACTAGATGTTTGCTGAAAATTTTTCCTGTAACTTGTCTTTGAGAAATAAAGCTGAAAAATTTTTTAGCAGTTTGCTGTACTTTCTAAGGTTTTTGTAACCTGTACAAAGTGACACAAACATGGCAACAGGTCTTCACTTTTGGTTTGCTTTCATCAGCCCACCAGTGTTAATGTATGCAGTTCTTTATTTCTTTTGAACAAGACCACATTATAGCCACAGAAATAAAGCAAGTACAATCATTCTGCATTATTTATATTCATGCATTCATAATCATAATTCATAAGCGTTTTCACAGGTACAGAAATCCACTCCAGCCCATGCTGAGGTCACCAGTTACAACAGGTGCCCTAAGTCTTATCAGCATCTTCACTGTATTTCAGAAAGTGCCAAACCTGTTCTCATTTATGCTGCACTCAGCCACTAGCCATAATTTCTCCCTATTCGGTAACACCTCCCTCTCCTTCCCCCCCTCCAAAAAAAAAAAAA